>JAJEJH010000684.1:0-19657 GCA_026122585.1 Anacardium occidentale | reverse complement strand
GGTTGGTTAATGTCACCTCATCATGCGACAATGGCACTCTTTTGTAACTTGTCCTATAAAGTGGTGCAAAGCTAGAAACTTCTCTATCAAAATCAAACTTCTATGTTTTCTTTTATAAATGGAAGTCATATATTGCAACAAAATATAATCGGTTAATTCTTATAATATTTGCACATAATAAAACATGATTGTAAAAAATTGAAGAAATTTTGGGGCAAAACTTGAAAAAAAAATATCTTTGTATTGAAATTTCATGTATACTGCACACATACCACATATACATGAAAAATTTTAATAACTTCTCATACAAAATATATCGATTAGTCCCTATCATGTATATCACACATGCCTAGAAAAACTCATTTGGCCCTCCACTATGGCATCATGCACGATGTTTAACTAAGAGAATTTAAAATTTTAATACCCCCTCCATCCGTTTGCAAAATATATCAAACATTTAAACCTTTATATATACATCACATATACTTGTATAGGTCACACATACTTAGAAAATTTTATTTGGCCCTCATCATGCATGATTTGTATGCACGAGTAAAAGAATAATATAACATTTTAATAACCCCTCATATGAAAAATATCAACTCAACCCTCCTTATGATTCATGCATACATATCGCAAAATATCACTTAACTCTCTTTTGTTAGCTCCCACCATCCGTGATTTGCACATTGGATGCGAATCACACATACTTGAAAATTCAAGTCTAAAAATATATTTGCATACCTGATCTTACTAATAATATATTCTAGTCTTATTATTTAACCACAAAATATTCACACCATTCAATAAAACCACAATTTGATTTAATTTATTTCACACAAAAACTTTATAACCAAAAAGTTTCAATCTTATATCCAAACATCTCATTATCATTGCAAAATCAAGTAAATCTCCATATTAAAAGAAATAAAAAATAAAGATGGATGATTTATTAATCTTTTCCTCATTTTGTTCATAAAATGTAGGCAGAATAAGTAATAATCAACAAGAAAAGGTGGGTATTGGTGATGAATGTTGTATGGGGTTTTAAAATTGTGAAACTGATTTTAAGACAATTTTATAAAAGGGAATAATTTTTTTCAAGGCTAATTTATTGAACATATCCAATAACCCTTGAAATTGTGATCAATTTTTATACTCTCACTAAATTCGTAATTATTTATTAATTACCTTCTTTTTGTTATTTTTATGTTTTTTTTTTTTGTAATCAGTAAGCTCTTCTTTTGAGTTCTAAGTGTAGTATTTAGCATTTAACTATCAAAATCAATCAACAATTAGATTTAACGGCAAAAACAGACAACAAAAGAGGTGGTTTCATAGTTGGCATAACAAAAGGACCACGTTACGATTTTTGAAAACCACAAAAGAAGTGATCGCTTCCACCTCTGAAAAATATGGTAGGCTCCAGCCTAAATTGTCGGTGTCATCAACACAGGTCCGAAGCCTGCTTCGAAGATTAAAGGCCTATGAACATGCCGTCACTAAGAATTTAATCTGGACAGAACCTAGTTGATACACACCAAATTCTCTTCATCCTAGAAGCCTTTTATCCTCTAATACAGTTGTTAGCAACAAAAGGTTCCTCTCAGAATTTCTGCATTTATGAATCTGTGAACTGCCAAGGTTCTTTCTGAAATCTCTCTTCGTTGACAAATCTAAGGGCATTTCAAAACACAACATATTTTCTCTACAAATATATTCCAAGAGTGAAATAATAAGAAAATTATAGTGAAACAAACTTGATGGTATTGCCCTATTCATGTATGATACATAAACTGGGATCAGTTTTTCTACACTAAAATTTGCTCGAATGAACACCTGTCTCTTGGTAAACACGCATGCCACAGTTTTCCTTCAGCTGCAACCAAATCAAATGCGAGGAAATCCTTCAGGGAGAAACACTCTTTGATCCATTTACATGATCAGTATACAATAAGCAGCTGGTACTTAAAGCAAAACCTCTTGAGTTTTCATATATCTGGGTTAGTATTCTAGACAAAATCTCCCATAATGAGCTGTTGGTTAACTAGCTCCTCCAAAAAAGTTCTACCATAAGACCTTGACGTTGGAAACCCTCAGCTTCAAAAGTCAAGATGCTGCAGGAGTGTCCAAAAACGTTCTACTTTAATGGCACCCCCATGACAAAGCAAGATGTTGACAACTTGAGATTAACCATGCTGAAGAGTATATATAATATAACTTCAGGCTAAAGCAATGACCTTTGTTTAAAGTCATCTTCACCTTGGTCTTTGTCTTCATCTTCATCGTCATTTTGACCATTTTCGCCATTCCCACCAGCAAAATACAAGTCATCGTCATCATCAATAATGTCAGACTCATCACCAGAATCAGCATTGAAATTTGCACCGAAAGAATGGTACAGGTTCCAATCTGGGGGGAATGTCTTCTGCAAGGCTTCTGTAAGCTCTCCACCCGTCATCTCAATCTTGCGTAAACACCGGGACCAGTGAACTGCAGTCCCCATGTCAAAAATCAAACCAGATTCTATCATCTCTTTACAAATGGACAACAATCCTGAATATATGTAAGCTTCAGCAACAGTCGCCCTGGACAGCAACGCTGTCATCAAGCAATGGTATACTGCTTTGTCTGGCTTCAACCCAGCCAGCTTCATCTCTTCAAAGCAACTCAGAGCCTTCTCTGGAAGAGATGCACGTGCCCACCCATGAATTAGTGTGGTGTAGGTTTTAAGATTCGGCTTCACTCCAATAACCCCCATCTCTTCGATTGTTTTTGTTGCTCTCTGGAAATAAAATTCATTCTAATTACAATGAATTGCATAATAAAAAAGTTCAAAATAGCTAGATGGCAAAAGCAAGAAAATCACTGTCAACATCACGATATAGAACCATACTTGCATGTCTCCAGCTTTGCAACATGCATTTATGAAAGATGTGTACGTATGGATATCAGGTTGAACCCCTTCTTGTTTCATTTGTTGCATCAGGTCAGCAGCTTCCCATACATCACCTCTTCGTGCCCATCTACATAAGAATTAAAAAGGAATAAAGTTTGAAATAAGAGACTGGCACCACAAACAAACGAGATAACCTCCCAAACTTCTGAGGAAAATATGAGATAGACTTGGAGATATAATGTTTAATCATAATAATACCATCCAGCAGAGTAAGTGTGATGAGATAAAATGGAGAGTTAATTGATGAATTTGATTAAATTGTTCTGTATTCTGTGATTATTTGCAATCCATACCCATCAATTAATATGTTATAGACAAAGGTGTTTCGTGGAATCTGTTGAGCACTCATTTCTTTTGTGACTGCCAAAGCACTTTGCATCCTGCCTGCTTTGCAGCATGCCTTAAGTAGTGCCTCGTATGTGTATACATCAAGACCCAGACCCTCATTTCTTAATTTTGTAAAATATTCAAATGCTTTCCCGGTATCACCCAATGATGCATAGCCCTGCATGACAGTTGTATATGTATGTTCATTAGGACTTAAGCCTGCCAGAATCATCTCATCCAATATTCCAACAGCCTTCTCCATCTGCAAGAGAAATTATAAATTAAATTATTTCTAGTGGAAGAGTCAAACAGTAATTTATTTAAGCTGTAGTCTCTAAGCCAGGTGGAATGGAATGAATGAAAAATAATGCATATTATAGTATTTTATAGAAAAGGAACTCTGAAACAGGATCTTTATTTAAAATTCAATACCGGGTTGACCTTTTCTCCTGATAATGCATGTGCACATCATGAGAAATAATTTAAAAGTTTGAATTGGAAAGTCACCAAACATCTAAGTGTTTGCCGAGTGATAGAACTTTAGTTAAAAAACTATTTTAATACAAAATTTCTGACTGGTAAGAATTAGGACAGATATCAGGGAACAACATACTGCAGCAATAAAGGCAATATGCTATCTATTGGAATCTATCATTGTTCACGGTGACAGCACAGTGCATATGATACAGTTATGGTCAATAATGATATGCTACTACAAGAAAGAGAAGGTCTGATACGACTTACTCCACAGGATTCTGTGTATACAAGGCATTAGATGTCAAACAAAAAGTACAAAAATTTTCAGGGAGCATTGTAAACGTATTTGGCTCTAGTGACATGTTCCATGGTAGTGATGAATAACATGACTTTTTGTACAGTATATCTCATATCTGGCAAAACAAAGCTCCCATACTATCAGTATATCGGAGTATACCTGACGCTTCTCAACAAGGCCAAGAATCAGGGCATTAAATGTATGTACAGTAGGAATGCATCCACTCCTCCTCATCATATCAAAAATATCTAAGGCTCTCTTCATTTCTCCAGCTCTTGCAAAACCATGGATAATAGGCATGAATGTTCGTGTGGTAGGCCTATGCCTTTCCTTCTGCATTTCTGTGACAATATGAATGGCACGATCCATGTTACCCATCCCACAAAATGCTCTAATTATGTTATTATACAGCACTACATCAGGCTTCAAACCATCTTGCACAACATCCTCAAAAACCGCAAATGCGTTGGCCCAATCTTTTAACTTTAAAAATCCATTGATTAACATGGAGTAGGTCTTCATGTTATGTTTTATTCCTGCAGATACCATCATTTTGCTAACCTCTAAGGCTTTAGAAACTTTTCCAATCTGAAAAAGCAGCATAAATTCTCTCAAAATAATGTATGATGACCGATAATCAAATAAAATAAAATAATCAAGAAGATTATTACAACATGGATCTATGACACCCTAAACTCAAAAATCAGATCAATAAGCATGGACCTATAACATCATTTTGCCAGAATCCTTTTATTATCATGGTCGTTTTTTCCATTTCTCATAGGTTTGGTTGTTAACCTGTGATCTGTGGTCCTGGATTATACAATTATCAATATATTGTTGAGTTCAGTTCATTTTTCCTATTGCTTGATTGTGTTATTTGTTGTGTGGGATTGGATAGATTGAACAGGTACCTAACACAAAGAAAGAGAGAGGACAACAGAGAGAGAGAGAGAGAGAGAAAGGACAACAGTACAAAAGCAAACACAACAAAAAATACAATGCAATCATCTGAGCACTAACACATGAAGTTATGGCATAACAACCCCATGGGTACTGTGCAGCAATGGGAAGATAAATACTCCTTTTTGATGATCAGGGAAACCTGAATGTCAGAACGGGAAGGCATACCTTAGTGAAAAGATTAATGAGACATCCATAACTGATAACTGAAGGTGTAAATCCAGATTCCTACAGCAAAGTTATAAAACTAGTTAGTATTCATAACATATTCATACAATTTATGTAATAAAAATATGATTGATGGCAAACAAGAAAATAATAGATATGAGAGCTAGAAAATCAGCTATTGCAATTATTCTACTTGAGCTGAGGCAATTACACACATTCTAGTCCCTTTTCTCCCCTTATTTATGCTATTATGTACTGCCATGATTAGAGTCAATTAAAAGTTATTTTTCAATCAACTTAGGTTAAAACTGCTTGTAAAAACAACCATAAGTGCATTCTCAACTCTCATTTTGACCATCAACAAAGCTTCTTACATTTTCCATGGGAAACATATATCAACATCCTGGATGATGAAATTTGTTCATGACTTTTTAACTATGAAAAAATTTGTAAAGCACCATCTCTTACAACACTATAGAATCTAGCTGCTTGTTTCACTATTCAATATGGAATGAAGATGTGTTTAGTAGTAGGGTGATGAAGCAGAAGTGTTATTCTAACTTTAACCTGATATCACGTTGAATAATTACAACCCATAATTCATCCTAGTAACCAAAGGCCACTAATATGAGTAGACATATCATATACTACACTAATCTAGGTGGGACACTCTGAACAGATTGCTTGGTAGTCTAGAATACGTAGATTAGTGACAAGAACAAATGAACCAAAACTCAGAATTTAAAAACTTTCTAAACGTGATCTTTTCAGGATAAATCAGATCAATAGATTATGAAAAACTAAAAGGAAAGAAGAAGATGACAAAAAAAGAAAAAGAACAATTTAAAATATTTCAGTATCCTTAAAGCAGATCAGATATCCTCAAAGAGACAAAAGCATTATCAGGTTGACAACATTTTAATCAAGCAGAAGCGCATAAATCACCTCAAACAAAATTATATCCACACATGAACTTTTACCTTAAGTCTATCAAACACAACAAGGCATTTCTCCTCATTCCCAATCATTGTATAACCATCCATCATAGTATGATATATGTCAATCGGAGCGTCTATACCTTCTTCTTCCATCTCCCTCACTAAGGCTTCAGCTCGGTCCATATTGTTAGTTTGACTGTGTGTGAATGCAAAGGTAGAGAAGAACAAGTCATATAGAAAGTAAAATTACATATCCATCTCATTTGCATAAATCAAATTATTAATCCAATTGGCATGTACAATATAAATTACAATACTATCGGTTTTTCAAATTTAAAGCAAAAAGAATCTTCATTTATATAATCCAAAAGATTCCTCCATACATTTTGTGTTAAGATCATTTGGCTGGCAAAAGGAAAGCACTGGGCACAAAATAATATCAACACAATACAAAACAATCCAGAAATGATAGCACTAAACCTACAATAACCTATGCAATCTAATGCTAGTAAGTTCCTCATCTTAGCTTATTTACTTATAGCATTAACATTAGGCCTGGATACAAACTAAACTAAGTCCAAACACCTCATGACTTGAGTTCGGCTCGAACAAAAGATGGGATGGCTCGAGTTTGGCTCAAGTTTGGCTCAGGTTTGTTAAGCCAAAATTAAGGGTAATTCAAGTTCAACTCAACCTCTAAGATTGAAGTTCAAAGCTCAATTCAAGGTCATGACTTGAATTTACAATTTGAGTTTACGGCTCATTAACAAAACAATATTGTTTTACACAATAATGGGCAAAATTACATTATTTTGACAATTGTTTGACATGACTCAAATCAAGCTGTAAACCAAGCTCGAACTGATTCGAGTCATCCGCCCAGCTTGCAAGTTGAACCAAACTGAACTCCCTCCAATTCGAGTTTGGCTTAATTACATAAATGAGTCAACCCTCCCAGCTCGACCTCAACCTAAACAAATTCAAACCATGCCAAGGCAGCTTTCAAGCCCGAACCCACTCAATACCGGTCCAGCCTTAATCAGCATTATAACATTAGGACATGTATAAGAGTAAAGATTGATTTAAAAATAATACTTGATACTCACCAGTGAGCATATATAATATTCCCATAAATGATTGCATTCAAAGTTGAGTGTCCCTCTTTGGCTTCCTCAAACCAGCGATCTGCAGCTCTTCCATAGCAAGGCAAGATAGTATTAGATTGTAAAGATACAGATTTGTTTATAATCACTAACACAACTGTAACAAAACCTGTAAACAAAGATAAATAAAAGGCCTAGAACAGTTAAAACTGCTGCAAAACTACTCAATACAAATCAAGGCAGATTAGCAGAGCAGAAATCCAGCAATCAGTGCATTCTTGAAATAAATTATGAATATTAAAAAAAAATTGAACGGACAAAACACATCTGGAGGAACAATGTGAGTTGCTTACTCTGCGTTGCCAATTTTAGCAAATCCCCCCACAATTATACTATAAGTCACCAAAGTCATTTCAATGCCCTCTTCCTTCATTTTCCTAACACATAATAATGCTTCTTCCATGTCTCTACCAACTGCATATGCGTGAATAAGGCTGCATGAAATAAACTATTTCAAATTTGGAAGAAGGAAAATTCACTGCACATATCCTCTAGAAACTGTGAGAAAGCAAGTGAGATTTAATTAGATCTAATTGTGTACCAATTTTGAATATACTTTCAAAAGAAATACAAATGACAAGACAGACAATAGAAGGTCTTAGACATTATACTAACACATAATCAGCTCTCTAGTTTACAAAAATGTCCACATTGAAAGAACCTAATCATATTTCTAGCATAAATGTAACCTGCCCTCAAATTATTTTAAGACAACCAAAGGCATCAACCAGTAATGCAAACTTTGCATCCAAGACATTTTTCCAAAAAATGTTACCATTTAAAGGGCTCTAACAAGAGAAATCAGCTATAATGCAGAAGAAACTAAAAACTAGGTTGATTCATACATTAAATCATATGAAAGGTAAGATACATCACAATTACTTTGTATACACATGTGAGGTTGGTTCTATTCCCCTTGCCCGCATGCTCTCAAAAGTTTGGCGTGCACGATGCATGTCCCCTCGTCTTGCATAATAGTTCACCATCAAACCAAACTCTTTTCTTGAAGGCTTGCATAACGAAAGAGAAACAGTGAAATAAGTCAACACGCTTGACAAATATATTAACATTATTTTTAGCTTGATATATTAACATTATTTTTAGCTTGAAATTCAATATTTCACACACAAATAGTAAACCATCCGTTATGTTCTCAAGCAAAGGAAATGACTGCCTTGTTGTCAAACTCTAACGTAAATATACTAGGAAAAAGAAAGGTAGAAACGGAAAACTCTCCAGTTTTAAGACTTCTAATACATTTTAAACAAATCAACTAACTTATGAACTATAATGTTTTCAATACTTAATAAATGAAATTAGTTATCTCTTTTCACTGTAAAATTCAGTTCTATACACCAACCATTAACACAATGGTCTATATAAATAAATAAACAAAGAAGCATAGAAAAAGTGTTTAACCCTAAATTCAACATGAATCAAAACGAAAAAGATCATGAAATGAATGCCGATATCTTAGTCATCAAATTTCCAAAAACAAACTCAATACACTAGCTATACCTTCTTAATCCTCTCAAAAGCACTAACAACCGCCTGCCAATTTTCCGGATGTGTCTCCAACGCCTTTCGAAACTCCCCCCTGTCCCTCTCCCTCTCCTTATGCCACTTAGAGCTAAACTCCTCTTCATCTTCACCCTCCACCCACCTCACTCTTTGCTCTTTCTTCGACTTTAATCTTTTCCCATCATCCAGCTTCACCGTCAATACTCTCCCATGAAACTCCACCCCGTCGAATTCCACCGCCTTCATTGCCGATTTCTCAGCCACTGGACCATCATAAATCACAAACCCAAATCCCATATTTTTCTCAAACTCATTATACCCTTTAATCAAAATCACATTCTTTATCGGCCCAAACTGTCGGAAGAACTCCGTCAATTCCGATTTTTTAATCCAGTTAGGTAAATTTCCCACAAAAATCTTTCCTTTCTGCCGAAACTCTGTTTCTGGAGCACAATGTTCATTCTCTTCCTCTGAAATTTCCTTTTTTTCCACACGGGATTCCTGAAATGAAGGCGGCGGAAGTGGCGGAGGTGGGGAGAGTTTGCTGGAGAGGCGGAGTTTGGTGGAGAGAGAAAGGGGATTATTGACAGGGACCTGGGTAGCGTCTATGAGGTTTTTGAGGGGGTTAGATGATATTTTATTCTTGGGGGTTGAGTTGAGAGATTTAGGGCGGCGAAGGTTGTAGGAGCTCTGTGGTGGGTCGGGAGGCGGCGATGATGGCTGAGGAGGAGGCGGTTTGAGGGAAAAAGAGAGGGAAGTGGTGGGTGTCGTGCGGAGGTGGCAGTGGGCAGTGAGAGGAAAGCGTGAGGTTGAGAGTGATAAAATATTATCCATTATTCCCGTCTTTTAGACTTGATTTTTGAACATTTTTGTATTAATAGATATTGTCAATGCAATGTGGGCAAAATTGGAACAAAATATAATGACAGAATAAACTGAAGTGTCATTGACGAATCCAAGTTTAATTAAATTCACATCTTAAAACCATGAACAAAACTAGTCTTGAAATCATCCATTACAAACATAATTACGCAAACATCTAAGCCTCTCATTCTTGAACCAGCCACAAAATTTTAATATCTTAGAATCTCCTACCAAGTCCTCCTGCAGCCCCTCCACAGACTGGAGGAGGAATCATAGCTTGGGGCTAAACTTCAACAAGCCCAGACATGTTAGACAAGCCAAGAGCAGAAAGCATCTCTAGGGTTTCCTTGTCAACCTTGATTTCATCGGTCTTAATGGCTGACTCATCGGGGACAAAGTCCATTCTGCGTTCACGCTCCTCTTCTTGGAGTTTCAATGAGATGCCACGAACTGGACCCTTCTGAATCCTCTTCATCAGATGTGTGGAGAACCCAGCAATCTTGTTACAAAGCCTTCCTGAAGGGATGATTGCAACCTCCTCCAAGATCTTCTTGTTGGTGTAGAAGTCCAAAGTCAGCTGAGAGTAATGCCTCTCAATCACCTGGCGAGAGGATTTCTTCACAGTCTTGGTACGAACACGACCCATCTTCAAGATTTAACTGTTCCTGCAAGGAGTAAGAAGTTGTTCTTCATACAGCAATATGGCAAGGAAAAAGCAATATATATCATAGAAAAAACTGAACCAGCAGATTTGGATTACATAAACTATACTTGGAAAAAAAGATACCTATGACAGTTTAAGAGACAAGAAGAAAAAAGTTTAAGGAAAGAAATCAGGGGGTTACAGATTATTACTTACGAACTCACAACTTGTCACAGAGCAAGCCTTTACTTTCAACAAAGAAACTCCAACAGAAAATAGAGAGAAAACTCTTGAAATATTATTGAATTTTGAATGAATAACAATGAATCACAAGAAGCACTTTTATAGGCAGAAATTATAGGATTCCCTATACGAATAGGATTCAAAAAGTGATTCCTGATAATAGTCGGAGTTGGAATAAAACTGAAAAAGAAGAAGATAAAGGAAGATAACTTTTAGTAGGAATAGGAGTGGAAAAGGAAATAAATTGGAGTCTCCAACCTAATAGAAATAGGAAACCCGATTTGCTTAAACTTCTAGGCTTAATAAAAACCCTTTCATTCCAATGTAAGTTTACATAATCATAACAAAAGAAAAAATATACAAACATCGATGACCTATTGAGCTGCTGTAATGTTAATAAGACACGTTCACTTAAAATTTTCAAGAAGTACAAACAACAACAGCTTCAACGTCCAGGAGACAAATTCCTAGCATAATAATTGTTCACCATCAAGTCGAACTCTTTTCTTGAAGGCTTGAAAACCGAGAGAGAAACAGTGAAATAAGTCAACATGTTTAACAAATACATTAACATTATTTTTAACTTGGAACTTAATAATTCACACACAGATGGTAAAGCATCTGTTATGTTCTCAACTCAACCAAAGGAAATGTTTGATTTTTGACATTTTTTGTATGTATAGATATAGTAGTAAATAGTTATATGGGTAAATTGGACTTCTGAGGCTCAAAACACGGTTATCAAAATAGGGTCGGCCCATTTTTTTCGAATATATACGTAATCATTTTCATATCCAGCTATTTGTTTTTCATTCATCAATTTGATATGTATTTGTTCTGTTTCAATGAATTTTTAATCTATGTATGAATAACGACAGTAGGTTTAGTATTTATATTGTTATTATTATTAAAAAATTTAGAAAAAAAATATTATTACATCTTAGTAAATACTCTAATATGATATTGTCAGCCGATAACTTTTCCTTCTATATATAAGACGATAGTGTTGTGATTGATCCGGAAATCAGAGAGATATTTATAGTTATCGGCGAACCAGCTTTGAAGACCTCGACCATTTTAAAAAGTTCTTGCTAAAATATAGAGGTACTTGTGAGTATTGTATTCACTTTGAAAAATATTTTTGAAAACACTTACTTGGAGTAGTATACAATACAACACTCCCCAAAATATTCTTTGCCAGTTCGTACGCAGCAATACAATAAGGAGGCTCACACATTAAAACAAGTAACAAAAGCAAACACATCTGCCAAAAGTGTAATATAATATAATGTGACAGATCAACTGAAGGGTCATTGCCAAATTCAAGTTTAACTAAATTTTTATCTTAAAACCATGAACAAAACTAGTCTTGAAATCATCCATTACAAACATAATTAAACAAACATCTAAACCTCTCATTCTTGAACCATCCACAAAATTTCAATATCTTAGAATCTCCTAGCAGGTCCTCCTACACCCCTACCAAAGACTGGAGGAGGTATCATAGCTTGTGGCTCAACTTCAACAAGCCCAGACATGTCCGACAAGCCAAGAGCAGAAAGCATCTCTAGGGTTTCCTTGTCAACCTTGATTTCATCAGTCTTAATGGCAGACTCATCAGGGACAAAGTCCATTCTTCGCTCACGCTCCTCTTCTTGGAGTTTCAATGAGATGCCTCGAACTGAACCCTTTTGAATCCTCTTCATCAGATGGGTGGAGAACCCAGCAATCTTGTTACGAAGCCTTTTTGAAGGGATGATGGCAACCTCCTCCAAGATCTTCTTGTTGGTGTGGAAATCCAAGGTCATCCGAGAGTAATACCTCTCAATCACCTGGCGAGAGGACTTCTTCACTGTTTTGGTACGAACACGACCCATCTCCAAGATTTAGCTGTTCCTGCAAGGAGTAAGAATGAACTTTTCATACAGCAATAAGACAAGGACACAACAATATAAATGGGAGAAAAAACAGAACCAGGAGATTATGGATTATATAAACTATAACTTGAAAACAAAGACACTTAAGAACAGTTTAAAAGAAAAGAAAAACATGTTATAACGAAAGACATCAGGAGGTAACATATTATAATCTAGCTTTAATAAACAACTGATCTATTTAGTAATTTATTACTTATGAACAAAAAACTTGTCACAGACTAAGCCTTAACTTCAGCAAAGAAACTCCAACACAAAATAAAGAGAAAACTCTTAAAATTATATTGAATTTGAATTAATCATAATGAATTACAACAAGCACTTTCATAGGCAAAAATCTAGGACTCCATATAGGAATAGGATTCAAAAAAAAATTCACCTAATAATAGTAGGACTTGGAATATAAAAAAAGAAGATAAAAGAAAGATAATTCTTAGCAGGAATAGGAATAGAAAAGAAAATAAACAATCTTGATTGGAATCCTTAATCAAATAGGAATATGAAACTTATATATTAAATTGGAGTCCCTATCATATTAGGAATAAGAAACCTAATTTACTTTAACTTCTAAGCTTAATAAAAACACTTTTATTCTAAACAATATTACAAAAATCACAATAAAAGTTCATATATACAAATATCCATGACCTATTAAGCCGATGAATGTTAATAAAACAAGTTTACTTAAAATGTTCACATAGTCGAAATAACACCAGTTCAGTTTTCTGTGTCACTAAAAATAATTATAAAAAAAAAGTAAGCAAGATGCCGAGAAAGATCTGAAAACAGAAACAATGCAACAACATCTTCAACGTTCAGGAGAGAACTTTCTAACCCTTGACAGCCTTCTACAGCCAAAAGAAATAGTGATTTTTAATCCCCAAGAATAGCGGCTACCCAATCGCAAATCAATGCATCAAACAACATCAAAACAAAAATATATTTAATAACCAAAAAAAATATTCTTATCATTCTCAGATATTACACGCATTTAAGTAACATTCTCGCTAAAGAGTAAAAAATCCCACTACCATCCTCTTGTTTGGTTGATGATTAACTGTATAAAAACCAAAAAAAAAAATCCCATAACACTGAATCTTAGATATTCCATTATCCAAAGCCTCGAATAACGATTAAACACAAAGCCCATCACAACCCAACTCAGTTATGAACTTACCTTTAAGCAAGATAAAGAAGAAGAGGCAGCGAAGGAGCCCCAGATGGCGAGAGGTTGCGGCAGGTAAAGTACAGTGAGAGACGGGAGAAGATTTAAAGATGAGTTGACTAGGGTTTTTTATGATCAAGTGTGCACGGGTCTTTCGATTGTAGATGAAATTTTCCATTGACAAGTTGCCACGTGGATAAAAGGGCGCAAAAAATTATGCGGTCTACATTGTTTTATTTTTAAACTCCTAAATTTTATGTATGTACAATAACATCAAAAAATTTTAAAAATTTGGATTTTAACGTGCTCACACTCAAAAATAGATTAATTTTTTGTAATAATATAGAGATGAAATAAATAAATTATTCTTAAAATATTAATTTTTTATAATAATAGGATTATAAATGAAAGTAAAACAAGTATTATATTAAAATATCAATCATACCCGTATAATTTATTAAATGATTGTTAATATCATTTAATTATAATAAAATTAAATTATTTTAATTAATTTTCCATGTTTTAATCGGATAAATTGCAGGGCTCAAAAAAAGAAATTTGGGAGGCCAATAACATTGCTTTATAATTAACAAAACTGATTAAGCTATGAAATATGGGATTTGAATCCAATGACATTCATATAAGTTTTAAGTTAATTGTTTTATTTTTCTAAATATTTTATTCTACCGGGTTATACTTGCAATAAGATTAAATAAATTTTTATAATCATAAGATGACTATGATTAAAAGAAAATAATCATGATTATTAAGGTTTAGTTACAAACTTGAGCCATGAATGAAAATGACTTAAAAGAATCTTTCCAATCCCCCATTTGATCAAAAACTTGTGAGGATGAGTACAAAAAATACAATGTTAGAATTGTAAAGCAATATTTCACTGGCAGTCAGTGCAGAAAACTGGAAATTCACCAGAACTCCCTACAAGAACAACTTCCCTTTCTAAAATGATGAAACCTATTTGTGTCCCTAACAATAATTTCCCTCCCTGTAATGGTTGATGCAAACTTAATAAAAGAATGGCAATCTCCACATATTCTGAGATTCTTTATAATCCTGATAGGGGCACCGGGACATAAGCACATTAGTCCGAATGTCAGAGCTAACTTCTCACTGTGGTGCCTCAGAAGTTCCTGCTTTCTGCTATCTTCGACGTCATGAAGGTCATGCTCTGTGTCGGGCTTGTAACCTAAATCCTTCATATCTTCCACCAATTTCTCCAACTTCAAGTAAATGTCATTGATTCTAGGGTGGTTGCTTTCTCCGACCATAAATGCGTGAACTTTATCCTTAACTTCAATCCAGCTCTTACCCCTCTCTTTTTTTGCCTCACTGTCTTTAAGAAGTTTCCTTGCTCTTGCAACTTCCCCCCACTTACTCTTTGCTGCATATACATTTGATAATAACACATGGTTTCCTGCATTTTCAGGTTCCATTTCAAACAAATGTTTAGCTGCAATCTCAGCCATTTCAAGATCCCCATAATTCCTACAAGATGCCAAAAGCGAACCCCACATTGCAGCAGTAGCATCAAATGGCATCTTCTCAATCAGATCATGAGCCTCATGAATCAGCCCTGCCCGACCAAGAACATCAACCATGCACGAATAGTGAAGGACGTTGGGTGAAACATTGTGTTGTTTCACCATAAGATTGAAATAGCTCTTCCCCTTTTCAACCGAACCAATATGACTACAAGCAGATAACACAGAAATGTAGGTAAATTCATTCGGGCAAAGACCAACCTGCTGCAATTTCTCAAATAAAATCATTGCCTCCATAGAAAGTGCATGTCTAGCAAACCCAGAAATCATCACGTTCCACATAACAACATTTTTCTCTTCAGTACCCGAAAATACATTATAAGCATCTAAAACACTACCACACTTAGCATACATATCTATAAGAGAGGAAGCTACAAACATATTTGAAACAAACCCAGTTTTACACAAAACAGCATGCACTTGTTTCCCTTCAATCAAAGCTGCCAAATTGGCACAAGCACAGATTACAGAAGAAATAGTAAACTGACTCTGTTCCAACCCAATTACTTGCGCTTTATGAAACAACATTAAAGCCTCCTCATAAAGCTCATTGTGCACAAAACCAGCCACCATAGAACTCCACGTAACAGCATTTCTCTCCGGCATAAGCTCAAAAAGCCGACTCGCATCCTTGATCAAACCACACTTAGCATACACATCAAGCAACCCAGTTCCCACAAACACATTCGAATCCATGGCCGCTTTAACAGCAAAACAATGCAACTGTCTACACTCAAACACGTCACAATTTGCCGCGCATGCGCAGAGAACGCTAGAAACAGTAAATTCAGTAAAAGGGGTTTTCCCTTCTCTATGCATACTTACAAAAAGAGTAAGAGCTTCCTGGTCTTGTCCATTCTTAGTATACGATCCAAGAATCGTATTCCAAGACACGACATTTCGCTCCGGCATTAAATCAAACACCTTGCGGGCTTGATCAATAAGGCCGCATTTGGCGTAGAAGCTGATGAGCATGTTTGAAGTTAAAGAATCTGCGTCAAGCCCAACAAGGATAATCTTTGCATGACAAGTTTTGCCTAGCAAAAGTGCTCTTTCTCTAGAACATAACTGCAAAAAAGCATGTACAGTTGAGAGTGGTGCAGCAGCAATTGGGGCCATGGAAACGTGGTCTTGTTGAGATTTCGGATTGGGCGTGGTCGAGAGGTTTCTGAGATAGAAATTAACATGATGAGATTGATAATAATAACGGAGTTTGTTTTTGTATCTATATATGGTTTTCATATAATTTGATGCAATGCAATATGGTTCAAGCTTAAGAAATGTCTAAATCCAATCTCTACAAAATTTAAGTCACCATTCTCTTCAAGTAAATGCCATAATTCCAGCCCAGGTTTGGTTCGGCCAGCCCCAAAAGACGCTGCTCAACCAGGCAAAACTGAATATATCTTAAAAAATGGTGGGTGCGCCCAATTGAGGCCCAGGCCACCCTCAAAGCCCAGACCATCATGAAAAAAGCCCAATCAAGTGCTCGATCTTGAAAAATAAAATGTTGGGAGACTTTAAATGGAAATGAAAAAACATTTAAGTATCTTTCTTCTAATAATTTAAATTTTAATAATGAGATTGACAAGACCCCCCAACTTAATTATACCCCATTCCCATCAGGGTAGATGTTGGAGAGTCACCATCCCTTGAGGCTTTCTATCTACATTACAATCATGGTCATTGCTCACTTGATCTTTTAGGCCTTTAGGATTAGCCTCTACATTCCAAGAATTAGTCAGATTTTCTTTCTATTTGATTAATTGCCTTTTGTTTTTTTCCTATACATTCAAGTTCATGTTTGTAGTTGAATAAATTGATTGACATAGAAATAAGGAAGTGGAAATCATCAATGGCAACTCCACTTGAATATTAGAATAGAAAGGCCATCAAATCAAAATCCCATGTCTTTTTTTTTTTAATCAAAGATATTTATGGAGTATAAACTTATCTTAATTCACTCCAAATACATATATTTTACCATATCAAATATTTAAAATGAGATTTAATTCGATTTTAGTTTGCTCGAATACGATTCAAGGGTGGCATTTTTTTTATATACTAATTGAATTGCACATATTGCATTTGTATTCATAGCCTTTCATTCTTTGATTGTTTTTAATCACTTTCAAAGGCAAAACCTAAGAGATGTGACAAGTATTACATATTAAATAGGAGCACCCAACAAATTGAAAATTTGTAAATATACCTAATAAGTGATAAAATGGAAAGAAAAAAGCAATTAACTCGTGCAATGCAATAAACAAAAAGGATTCATTTGCAATAAATAGCAAACATTAAATAAACAAGGTGGCCCATTATGTAAAGATAAGGCACGTATGATTCTGATTTTTTCCTTGTTTTATTAGTAAATTAGTATATGTTGGGGTACACATATGCCTCTAGTTTAAACTAAAACTTAAAAATTAGGGTATTTCTTATCTTCTTTTCTTAAGCACAACCTTTTATGCTCAAACAACTCCAGAGAAAGCGGCGCTTTCGTGTAACATGCTATGGTCTCAATGCCCTTACGAGGTAGTGATGAGTTTCACGCGCTCTAAGCCCGGCCCGTGCGCGGTTAGGAAGATCGGCCGCAATCTGAGCGGTACCACCCACCCTACCCTACCACCTATAGGCGGCCGTCCGTTCTACAGCCGCCCGAACAGGAACTGCAGTGATCTTGAATAGGGATCCTACAGCAATAAATAGAATCCCCATAAAAATACCACTAGATCGAGCACCTGTGATTTCGTATCCGGTCAAAATCTTAGCTAATTGATCGAAGTGGGTAGCTCCAGTAGACCCATATAAACTTGTTCAAAATTGAAAACTATTTGAACAAGTTTATGTTTAAAAGTGATTTAAAACATAAATCACTAAAACCTATGTCAAGGGCTCCCAAAAAAAAAAAATTTAAATTCTTCTAAAAATTCAATGCTACCCAAATCTTGTCTCTATTCGATAGATGTTAAAACATGAAGTAATTAAAATAGATTCATGCCCAGATATTTAGGTTAAGTCTCATTAATTGTATCATTCCACTTATCAATATTCTATCTTTTTATACTTTTACAAAAAATTATAATTTAGTTTATATCTAAATGATTTTTGATAGAATTAATAGAAACAATACTTTTATATGAAATACCATTACGAGAAAACATACTAACAATAATAAACCCAAACAAAATTATATTTGTTAACATAATTTTTGTCTAAAATCACAAATTTTCTTAGGTTAACCTTACCTGTCCTCATCCCCATTGACGGCAACTACATACACACAATCTCATCTATTTTTTCCATTTATTTATTTATTTATTTATATTGCACTAAGAAAACTCGAAAAGAATCCAACAAAAACAACACGGTGCATTTAATAATTCCTTCATCCATTAATTAATTGAGGTCAATGTCATGCTAAAAGTTGATGGATAAAAGAGGCTGAGCTTCATCAAAGGCTAACTATACAAGTTGCACTTTCTGAAAAACTGCAGGGTCAATTCAAATCAGTTCTACCTTTTTCCCATCCCACTTTTCTAAGTACTTATCCAGCAAACAACACAGAAAAGTAAAAAGGACATATCCTTTACAGAAGAAACTGTTATACTTTAAGACTAGGGTCCTCACTTTCTGTTGATTCTTGCAGAATTTCTCCGTTCTTTTGACCCAATAACCCATCTCCTTCTGCATCAAAGCTAGCATGAACACTGTATAATACATATACAAGCACCGCCAAAGCCGAAAAGAAAACGAATCTCACATAAGATGGTCCATCCAGTGACCCCAGTAAAAATATGTTCAAGAAGATGGATATACAGGGTATCCATGGCATCAACGGGACACCCCAGAACTCCGGTTTTTTGGCTTGTGGAACCATGCAATGAAAAATCTGCAATACTGCTATGGCGATTACACTGCATGATCCGAGCATAAAGGCTTTAGACTTGTATGGTGGGACAAAACGCCATATAAGGGTGAATATTACAGAGGTCACTGAAAACAACAGGAGGAATGATAAAGTTGGCCAGGGATTTGTTGTCCCCACATTTACATAACGTCTATAGATAACCGCATTTGCCACCATGTAAAAGACGAAAAGTGTCCCGATTGATACAAGGTTGAGCAGCACACTTAAGTCAGTGAAAAGAGCAATAGCAGCAGTAAAGATCCCTGAGAAAGGAGAGCATGCGGATGTATCAGAAATGTGAAACTAGTTAACCAAGTATCAGCTTGAGTAGCTTATAGCAGGAAGTCAAACAAGAAGGCAAAGCATAAGCATCATAGGAGAAATTTCAAAGGGAAGAAAACATTTTTCTAGTAAAGTCTATGAGCCAAAAACATCCTAGTCATCCCTTACTAACAAATGAATGCAGCTTTCACCGGTGAACTTGTGAGCAAAGGTCATTTTCAATCAATGTCTCTAACC
>JAJEJH010000683.1:19593-131590 GCA_026122585.1 Anacardium occidentale | reverse complement strand
CAATGCGGATGTGCATCAACTACAGGGAGCTGAATAGGGTAACAGTGAAGAATAAGTATCCCTTGCCAAGGATCGACGACCTCTTTGATCAGTTGAGAGGTGCAACAGTATTCTCCAAGATTGAATTGAGATCTGGCTATTACCAAGTCAGAGTAGCAGAGAGAGATATCCCCAAGACAACATTCCAGACTCGTTATGGGCACTATGAGTTTGTGGTCATGCCATTTGGGTTGACCAATGCCCCAGCTATTTTCATGGACCTGATGAACCGGGTATTTCATGATTGCCTCGACCGGTTCATGGTGGTATTCATTGATGACATTCTGGTTTATTCCAGAAGTATAGCAGAGCACGAGGAGCATATAAGATTCATGCTTCAAAGACTGAGAGATCAGCATCTTTTCACCAAGTTCTCCAAGTGTGAGTTCTGGCTCGACAGAGTGGCATTCCTAGGCCACGTGGTATCAGCAGAGGGTATTTCAGTGGACCCTAGTAAAGTAGAGGCGATTCTGAGTTGGCCAAGGCCGAAGACAATGAAAGAAGTCAGGAGTTTCCTCGGATTAGCAGGCTACTATAGGAGGTTCATTAAAGGGTTCTCCAGCCTAGTGAGGCCTCTCACTGCCTTGAATAGGAAAGAGACTCCCTTCATGTGGTCAGAGGAGTGCGAGGCACAGTTTCTGGAGCTTAAAGAGAGGTTGACCAGTGCTCTAGTTTTGACGCTACCCTAGGAGGGGGTAGAGTTCGATATCTATACAGATGCATCCCATCAAGGGATTGGGCTGTTTTGATGTAGAATGGTAGGGTAATTGCCTATGCCTCTAGGCAGTTGAGAGATCATGAGTTGAGATACCCTACCCACGACTTGGAGCTTGCAACAGTCGTGTTTGCCCTAAAGATCTGGAGGCACTATCTGTATGGAGTCAGATGCAGTATATATTCATACCACAAAATTCTGAAATATTTCTTCACCCAGAAGAAGCTCAACATGAGGCAGAGGAGATGGTTGGAGCTGGTGAAAAACTACGACTACGATATCAGATACCACCCGGGTAGAGCCAATGTGGTGGCTAACGCCTTGAGTAAATGAGTGACTCTATCTAGCCTATCAGTTTAGAGAGAGCTGCAGCATGAGTTGGTCAGAGAGCAGATTGAGATTATGTCTGCTGGTTTCTTTAGGCTACATATCATATCTTCTTTGTATGATGAGATTAGAGAGTGCCAGATGTCAGATGAATGGACTCAAAGCATGCTTTAGAAGATGTCAGAGAGAGTAGTGCCCGACTTTGAGTTCAGTGATAGGATATTGAGGTTCAGAGGCAGAGTCTGTGTGCCCTAGAGTTCAGAGCTGAGACAAAAGATTTTGTCAGAGGTGCACAATGCGGTGTATTCAGCATACCCAGGCAGCACGAAAATGTACAGAGACCTTAAGAGAAGTTTCTAGTGGTCAGGGATGAAGAAGGACATAGCAGACTGCGTCTCCAGATGTCTGGTATGTCAGCAAGTGAAAGCAGAGCGCCAGAGACTCTCAGGATTACTTCACCCCTTAAGTATTCCTGAGTGGAAATGGGATGGTATCTCCATGGACTTCATCTCGGGTCTTCCCAGAGTCCAGAGGTGATATAATGGTGTTTGGGTGGTAGTTGATCAGCTCCGTAAGTCAACACATTTCTTGCCAGTTAGACAGGGAATGTCTACAGAGCAGCTAGCCAGACTCTACATCAGAGAGGTGGTCAGACTCCACGGGGTTCTCAAGACGATAATGTCAAACAGGGACTCCAGATTCCTATCAGCCTTCTAGAGATCTCTGTAGAGAGCATTGAGAACCAGACTACATTTCAGCTCAGTATATCACCCTCAGACGGATGGCCAGACTGAAAGGGTGAATAAGATACTGAAGGATATGCTGAGAGCTTATTGTATGGACTTCCAGACCGATTGGGCAAAGTTGATCCCTCTAATGGAGTTCGCCTACAACAACAGTTATCAGGTGACTATTCAGATGGCTCCATTCAAGGCGATGTATGGTCGAAAGTGTAGGTCTCCTCTCTATTGGGATGAGATTGGGGAGAGAGATTCTTTGGAGACAGCAGCAGGACCAGAGACTACTCAGAGAATGATTGAGCAAGTCAAGATCATCAGACATAGGATGAAACAAGTCCAGGATCGTCAGAAGAGTTATGCTGATCTACGATACAGAGAGATAAAATTTTCAGTGGGTGACAAGATATTTCTGAGAATTGCCCCCTATAGGTAAGTTCTCAGATTTGGTAAGAAGGAAAAGTTGGCGCCCAGATTTATTGGTCCTTACGAGATTCTTGAGAGGGTAGGGACAATCGCCTACAGATTAGTACTGCCAGCTAGCATGGACAGAATCCATAATGTCTTCCACGTATCACAGTTAAGGAAGTATATGGGAGATCCGTCTCATGTACTGCAGTTCTCAGATATGGATTTGGCAAAAGATCTCAGCTATCAAGAATTGCCTGTTCAGATTCTGGACTACAGAGTCAAGATCCTCAGAAATAAAGAGATCCACTTGTTAAAGTTTTGTGGCGTAGTCAGCGGGTGGAAGAAGCCACGTAGGAGGTAGAGTCTGAGATCATGGATAGGTTCCTAGAGTTGTTCAGGTAAATTCCGGGGTCAGAATTTTTATAAGGGGGAGGAATGTAGCATCCCAAGTTAGAAAAGCCCTTAGGGGTAGAGTTTTGGGGTTAGAAATAGAATTCAGGAATAGATTGGGAGTCTAGAAGAGTTCAGGGGTGAGTTAGTAGTTTTTCAGAACTATGTGGCCTTCGTATGATGCCTTTAGGGAGGTTTCAATCATGCGAAGCGTAGGAAATGGATTATTTCCATTTTCCCTTGGTGCACTCCCGTGCACCATGCCCTGCACGCCTGTGCAGGTGGGATTAAAGAGAGAGAGAGACGGGAGATTAGTTTCATTTCTCACCCATTGTAGTATTCTTCTTCTCCATTTCAGCAGCTCCTAGCCCTAGACGCGAGGTTCAGCTTCCAGCGGCTCCCAATCCAGCTAAAGATCAGAGAGAATAGCTTGAGATAGATTTCCAGCAGCCATGTCAAGAGGTAAGTGTTTCTTACTTCTTCCATGCTTTCCCAACTTGCTTTGATGCTTGTGTGATGATGTTGGAAACGTGTGTTTCCGTTTCCAGCTTGTGATGTATGTTTGCATGCTTATTTGATGGTGATTTGATGATTGGATGACGATTTCCACTCGGAATACATGCTTGTTTCAGTGATGTGTGTGTTAGTGAGAGAAATCTCAGATTTGCATGGTGAAATGCATGATGCTGGATGAAGGATGAAATTGATGATGAATATGTGATTATTGGAGTGTCATGTATGTGTGTTTCAGTTTAATTTTAGATTGGATGAGTTTTGGATGGGTTCCTGCTCGTTCCAGGTGAGCCATGTCTGTGCAGAATTGGACGCACAGCTGTGTGCCAGCAAGAGCACGCCCGTGTGCCCTTGTTTCTGTAAGGACACGGCCATGTGCACGAAGTGCACACTGTCTGGGAGCAGAGGACACGACCGTGTGTCCTGAGGGACATGGTCGTGTGTCCTTCTTTTGCGTGAATTGGTCAGTTTTCTCCAGAAGCTTGCATGACCAGGCACACGACCGGGGCATGATCCCATGTGTCTGGGCACATGCCAGTGTGCCTTTGTCCAGCACAGCCGTGTGTGCGTAAGTACGCCCGTGTGTCTTCTTGGCACGCCCGTGCGTCAGCTTGAATTTCCCAGAAAAGGTAAAAATGAATTATTAAAGGTTTGGTAATCCATCCAAGGGCTAATAATTATCAGATAATCCAGAATTCAGATAAGAAATGAGGTATATGCATACATAGCACAACATGTAGCCTGAAAGAGGATCCATGGATCGAATTCAGTAGTTTTCAACAGTCAGAACCCGATATACGGGTTACAGTTTTGGGTGAACTCGAGGGGGCATCTGTGGGACCTAACTTTCTGACACCAGTCAGACTGCTCAGTATAGTACTCAGCTTTCTAGCCTGTAGCTAGAATGTTCAGCCCACTTGGCTAGGATGTCGAATCCCTGTGTTCATCAGCCTGATCAGCACAGCAGGTACCTATAGGTACATATAGAGATTCGCATGCATGCATATTCAGATTTCAGTTATCATGTCATGACATTCATTTCAGAATTTGATTAATAATGAGAAACAACTAATTCAGTAATCAAATTCAGCACCTGCAAGCGACTAGATGTATGATTAGGGCCGAGGCCAGGTATGTATGCAGTGTTTGTTACTTGCTTGGGTCCAGGGAAGTAAGGAATGCTTACTGGGTGATCTTTATCACTCATCCCTTTCCTTCTTCCTTCCTTTTCAGGTTTTGTTGTTGCTGGCGAGGAGCGGGTGGACTGAGGATTGCGAGAGGGGGACCCCACACACAGTTTCAGTTGTACTTTCTTTCAATTTTAGACATGTGAGGTCTTATACTTTATGTAAATGTAATCAGATGCACAGAACAGTTGTATATATATATATATATATTTATGAAAAGCCAGTTTGGGCTCATTGTGTATTTCAGTTTCAGTTTCAGGTTCCGCATGCAATGTAATTTAGCAGTAGGTTTTCTTTTTCGTAAGATTCCCGTCGCGGGTACCCAATTTCCAGTTTATTAATAAAAGAACAGTATTTCATTCAGTAGGTGGGGTACTCATGGTTATGGGTCTTACAATAAGCTCCCAAGGTTTCTCTCAAATGATTTACAAATTTGCTTTCAGTGAGAGAAATGGGAAAAAAAATTAGAAAATGAAAAATAAGAGTGTGTATGCTTGATTCTCTAACCCTTGAGTCTTCAAATCATCTCCAATTTATAGTATATGGAATGAAATAATCGTTGGGATGATTTGAGAGTCGTTGGAGACTTTTTTGAAAGTTGCACAAGCGTGTCCTTCACTTGCACAGTCATGTTTCTTTTGTTCTGTAATTTTCAACGGTCATATTTTCCTATCGTGCATACACACACGGGTGTGTGTCCCATATACATATGGTTTTGTGTCTATGAAGTTTCAATTCTTCAGGATTCCAGAAGGCCACACGGTTGTATGCACGATAACCGTACTATCTTCACACAATCAACATTTTCCAAATAACACGGGCATGTGTTGTAGCTGCATGGGCGTATATCCAATAATGTCTTTCTTACACGAGCACAACTAGATATACACAGGAGTGTGCATCCTTAACTTAGCACACTCTCGTGTGCTTAAAAAACACACGGTCGCACGTCTTGCTTTCTTCACACACGAACGCTTTGCACGACTTAGCCAAGGTATGTGTTGAATTCATAGCTTACACACGGTCGTGCTTCATTGACACACGGTCGTGTGTCATGTAAATTCTACAAAAACAAAAACCTTTGGTCCTATTTGTCATGTTCAACACATGTACAAACTAGTTAGATAATTTAACATATGTTTTGCATCAATTCGAAATCCACAAGGGTCCAACACTGGGAACCATTATCTTTCCTTATCTCTAAAAATTGTATTAACAACTAATTAATTAACACAAGTTCATATTAAGGAATAAAAATGAATACTTACATTGTGTAGGCATATCAAGCATTGGTTATCAGGATTTGCACTGATAACTAAATGTATTTTTTAGAAAACATGGAATTTTTAAAACAACTTTCTTATGAAAATACTCAAAATTCATGTTTTCACAAATAATTTTCCCAAAATCTTGCTTTAATACCAATAATTATAATGCTATTATATATATATATATATATATATATATATATGTATATATATATATATATATAACTTAACTAACATAATAGTATTATATATCTTTCTTAAAATATATGCAAAAATCAGAAAACATTTATTTATACTTATGATGTAAAATTTGTAAACTTAACTAAAACATAACATACATAAACTCTTTTATGAACAATAACTCTTTATCAATATTTCATAAAATGCAAAACACAAAATTTTTTTACAACGTAAACCATGATAATTATTTTAAAAACATAAAAATGAAACATGAACTATAAAAATAAAACTATACATATATCTACAATCATAAAACTGTACATAAATCTCAAGGTAATCTTGACAACTACAACCTCTCATATAAGGCTATTTAGTATGCAACATTACTTAACCTATAAGAAAAACGATTTAGAATGAGCGAAAAGTCACTTAGCATGTAAACTCTTAAACTTAATATATATGTATATATTCCAATCCTTGAATCTTATCGTAACAAGTCTTAGTTTTGTTTACTTAGTTCATCATTCTTAACTTAATGTCTTAACTTTATCGTTTTTACCTTATTTTATTTTTTCTTTCTCTATTCTTCATAAGTGTTATTTTTCTTTTCTCTTTGGTCATGTGATGATATATATATATGTTATGCTAAAAACATGATAAAACCATGACTTAGCCTAAAAGCTTTATGCTTAAAATCATTTTCATAAAATCATCATAATTTATTTTAAAATCTTATCATAAAACTTATGATAATCGATCTAAATGTCTCATTATAAAAATTTATCATAAAATCATCATTTTTCATGAAAATTTCATAAAAACTCATATGCTGATCAGATCGATAGACACAAGGATATGACAGTCTTGTCTATAGAGCACTATTAATGCATGACTAGCACTTTTTCTGACAAGCTTAGCCAATGGTCATATCCTCTTTAATAGATGTTAGTTTCTCTCTCTAATAGATATGTAAACTGACAAATGTCTTCTCTTATCTAGCCCTAAAAGATGTTGAAACATAAGTTTTTTACTTTTCATGAAACATGTGTATTTGACCTAAAAGTTTAATACATGGAAAAAATTTTTTAAATCTTTTCTAAAAAAATCATTTTCTTGGCATGCTATGTATGAAATGTATAGTATGTATTAAATCTTATTAATCTTGCATAATAACATCTTCCTTTATTTTCTATATAATTAAATCTTAAAAATAATATTCTTATTTTTCTGTTCTAAATGACATGTATGGTCATTCACCTAAAAGCTATGCGATCTTGAACTTTTAAATTTTAGCTGATGTGGAATTGATATGCATATGATCGTGAATCACCAACTTATGATCGTGTCATGTTAGCAATACCATTAAATTTTCACATGACCATGCATGCATAGTATACATGTCATGATATTACATATATGATTGTATAATTATGTACCTTTCATATGCATACTCATGTATCATGCTCTACTTTGATGGATCTCAATCAAACAACCATCGATCACTACCATATCACCACCAAAACATCTCAAATGGCACAACATATCATCAAGCATTATTTATACATCCATTACCATAACAAAAAACACCAAATCATGCTTAAACATTCATCATCAATATTAATCATCATTGTCACTTCATCATCAACTACAAACAGGCTTATGATCTTATTATTTATATTAATTAAACACAAATTTGTTTTCAGTTCATCACTTATCAATGAAATTACTTAGCATAGAAAGAAAATGCACCTTAAGTTATAACTTCTAGCATCATAATTTATCAATTAATATATAAATACATTTCATACTTTAATCAAAAGCCTAGATAAAACTTCTTACATTGTTGATTAATCTCGATTTGTTTCACCTTCATGCTCCTATTCATAGATCAAAATTTATCATACTCAAATAATGAAGATCAAACATGAAAGCTGTAGAGAATCTTGCTACATCTTATAAATTTGCTCTCTCTTTCTACCTTAAGTTTTGATCATTGTCAATGAATCATGATAGAAAATTTCTCCTTTATCTCTCTATTACTCCTTCTTTAGAAAGAATCACACTAAAGCTTTTGAACTTTTGATTTAAAACGAAAAGAGCTATTTTATATAGCTCATGCCAAAACATGAAATGCACGATTATGCACTCTAAGACACATGGTTATACATGACCAAAATTTTAAAATTCTCATACCTTCTACACTATATTCATTATAAGCTCTTAGGTTAACACATGTATAACCTAAAATAAAGTTGAAAAGACCATTTTACCCCTAACATCAATTTAAATCAATTTAAAATCATAAAAAACACTTAAATTACCATTTTTCTTACCTTAATTACAAATTTTATGAAATCAAGCCATAATATAGACATTTATTTTAACCTAATAGGTTTTTACCCTAATGATAGGGTTACCTATATAACGTCTTCTTGATGAACTTTTGATTTAGTTGGTCAAAGGTAGAAAATTGAGTCTAAGTGATAGTAAATCTCATAAATCAAACCCATTAAACCTTTTTTCACCCATAAACCAACCCTTAAGCCTAATTTGTTAACAGTAGAAGCACTTACATCTGTGTGTTATTAGTCAGTGTAGCATCCCAGGTTAGAAAATCCCTTAAGGGAGAGTTTCGGGGTTAGAAATGAGATTCAGTGAGAGATTGGGAGTCTAGCAGAGTTCAGGGGTGAGTTGGTAAGTTTCCAAAGCTGTGTGGCTTTCGTACGATTCCTTCTGGAAGGATTCAATCGTACGAATACGCGGGAAATGAATTAAGTTCATTTTCCCTTGTGCACGCCCATGCGTGGCCTAGTATATAAGTGAGCCGAGAGATTTTGTTGTTCTTTTCTCACCCTTTTCGCATTCAGCCATTTTCTCTCTTCCAATTTCAGTTCCTCCCGTTCCTAGAGAGGAGATTCAGCAGCCTTTAGCTCCCGATCAAGCTAGAGAGCGTAGAGAGTAGTGATTGAAGCTTGTTTTCAGAAGCATGGAGAGAGGTAAGTGTTCTTCACTTCTTCTCGCATTTTCTCGGCTTGTTTGATGAGTTGTGATACCATGGATGAATTGATTACATGTTGATGATTGTTTGGAATGCTTATATGGCCTTGCATGTGGATTGTGATGATGAATTTCCACCCTTGAATTATGCGTGTGTGTATGTATGGCTTTAGAAAGAGAAAGAAGAAGTTTCCATGGTAAACTTGTGATGAATGAGTGCATGTTGTATGTGAAGCTGGGATTGTGATATTTGAAGTACTGGGAATGTATATTTGAAGTGTTATTGCAATTGGTTGTGTTTTGGCTGGCCGTTTTGTGCATTTTCCAAGCGGTGCTTTATTGAAGAACCAGACGCACGACCGTGCGCCTGCATGGCACGGTCGTGAGCCTGTGTTTCTCCAGATGCACGCCCGTGTGCATGGCCAGAAAATGTACATGCACGCCCGTGTGTCTGCATATGCACGCCCGTGCGTAGGCATTTTCAGTGAAGGTGAATAGTGAATTCTAGTAGCTTGCACGACCAGGCGCACGACCAGTGCACGGTCCCGTACGTCCTGACTCACGCCCGTGCACTTTGATGCACGCCCGTGCATCAGCAGTTTTTCAGAAAAAGAATTAAAAATGAGAAATTAAGCATACGAATTCAGAAAAAAGGCTAATTGGCTTTAGATAAGCATCAATTGAGCATGAAATCAGATAATAAGCTGCATATGCATATCATGACATGACATGTAGTTTCAGAAAGGATCAGGGGATCCAAATTCAGCAGTATTTAGTATTCAGAACCCGATGTACGGGGAAGAGTATAGGGTGAATACGAGGGGGCATCTGTGGGATCCAGCTTTCTGACACCAGTCAGAAATGCTCAGCAGTATTTCAGATTCATATTTTACCATCTGACACCAGTCAGATTAGGTAGCAGTTATTATTCAGCAGCTTTCTAGCCAGTAGCTAGAATGTTCAGCCCACATGGCCAGGATGCCGAATCCCTGTGTTCCACCCAGTCTGATCAGCATAGCAGGTACCTTCGGGTACATTTAGATTCAGTATTCAGATGCATGCACCCAGTGTTTCCAGTTAACATGACATGACATACACATCATGACATGAATTCATATGATAATATTAAATGAATAAGATCCAGATGATCAGTTTTCAGACTCCAGCAAGCGTATAGATATATGATTAGGGTCGAGGCCCAGGTATGTTTGATTTATATGATTGTTTGTGATTGCTTGGGTATTGAGGGAAGTAAGGAGCGCTTACTGGGTGATCTTTATCACTCATCCCCCTCCTTCTTCCATCCTTTCAGGTGTTCGTGCTGGTTTCGAGGAACAGTTGGATCGAGGCTGACGGAGAGGGCACGTACACACACCCCGATCTCAGTATGTATAACAGTTTTGGACCTGTGTGGTCATATGTATCTTTTGTATGTTTCCAGATGTATCCGAATGTACAGAAACAATATATGTATATGTGTAAAGGCCAGTATGAGCCCATTGTACAGAATATTATGTATAATTCAGCCGATGTATATATTTCAGCTTCCGCATGTGCAGAATTGTATAGTTTCAGGAAGTTTATTTTAATTTTCGTAGGATTCCCGTCGCGGGTACCCGTATTTTTAGATTATTAATAAAAGATCCCCAATATTATTCAGCAGTAGGGGTACTCGTGGCGGCGGGTCCTACATTTGTTGGTATCAAAGCAGTTTGTAAGTGTGTGGTGCCTTTTCTCTCCTTCGCAGCCGTCGTCCAGACCCTCCTCACAGCACAGTCAGATATTTATTTTCCAGATTGATTGTGTTATGTGATTCTAACCCCTTGGTTGTTGGTGATGCTATAGATAGTGAAGCGTATGTCCCTAGATATCTAGACGAGACAGATAGTAGTTCACCCGCCCGTCCCATGAGTGTTAGTGATAGGCGACGACCTCAGACTACCTCCCATGTGTCGATGAGACCTGATCAGTTGAGAGATATGATTGGGGATGTTGTCAGAGAGAGCCTCCAGCAAGCTGGAGTGGGTGTTGTTCAGGAGCCAGACAGAGTTACTCCTCCTCAGTTTGAGAGTCATCAGATTCCGAGGAGAAGACATTCCCAGTCACAGCATCAGTCGCAGCCGCAGTATCAACGACAGTATATCAGGGGATCCAAATTCAGCAGTATTTAGTATTCAGAACCCGATGTGAGGGGAAGAGTATAGGGTGAATACGAGGAGGCATCTGTGGGATCCAGCTTTCTGACACCAGTCAGAAATGCTCAGCAGTATTTCAGATTCAGATTTTACCATCTGACACCAGTCAGATTGGGCAACAGTTATTATTCAGCAGCTTTCTAGCCAGTAGCTAGAATGTTCAGCTCACATGGCCAGGATGCCGAATCCCTGTGTTCCACCCAGTCTGATCAGTATAGCAGGCACCTTCGGGTACATTTAGATTCAGTATTCAGATGCATGCACCCAGTGTTTCTAGTTAACATGACATGACATACACATCATGACATGAATTCATATGATAATATTAAATGAATAAGATCCAGATGATCAGTTTTCAGACTCTAGCAAGCGTATAGATATATGATTAGAGCCGAGGCCCAAGTATGTTTGATTTATATGATTGTTTGTGATTGCTTGGGTATTGAGGGAAGTAAGGAGCGCTTACTGGGTGATCTTTATCACTCATCCCCCTCCTTCTTCCATCCTTTCAAGTGTTCGTGCTGGTTCCGAGGAACGGTTGGATCGAGGCTGACGGAGAGGGCACGCACACACACCCCGATCTCAGTATGTATAGCAGTTTTGGACCTGTGTGGTCATATGTATCTTTTGTATGTTTCCAGATGTATCCGAACGTACAGAAACAATATATGTATATGTGTAAAGGCCAGTATGAGCCCATTGTACAGAACATTATGTATAATTCAGCGATGTATATATTTCAGCTTCCGCATGTGCAGAATTGTATAGTTTCAGGAAGTTTATTTTAATTTTCGTAGGATTCCTGTCGCGGGTACCCGTATTTTTAGATTATTAATAAAAGATCCCTAATATTATTCAACAGTAGGGGTACTCGTGGCGGCGGGTCCTACATTTGTTGGTATCAAAGCAGTTTGTAAGTGTGTGGTGCCTTTTCTCTTCTTCGCAGCCGTCGTCCAGACCCTCCTCACAGCACAGTCAGATATTTATTTTCCAGATTGATTGTGTTATGTGATTCTAACCCCTTGGTTGTTGGTGATGCTATAGATAGTGAAGTATATGTCCCTAGATATCTAGACGAGACAGATAGTAGTTCACCCGCCCGTCCCATGAGTGTTAGTGATAGGCGGCAACCTCAGACTACCTCCAATGTGTCGATGAGACCTGATCAGTTGAGAGATATGATCGGGGATGTTGTCAGAGAAAGCCTCCAGCAAGCTGGAGTGGGTGTTGTTCAGGAGCCAGACAAAGTTACTCCTCCTCAGTTTGAGAGTCATCAGATTCCGAGGAGAAGACATTCCCAGTTACAGCATCAGTCACAGCCGCAGTATCAACGACAGTATCAGTATCAGTCGCAGCCTCAGTCTGTTAGAGAGAGGCATCAGTATCCAGCTGGTTATGTAGATTCCAATCAGAGTATGAGTACAGGTACAGTGGGTACTAGTTCTTCAGGTAGACTTCATCCGATCTACCATCTACCAGAGCCGTATCAGCCAGTCAAATTCAGTGGATCCAGAGATCCAGCAGTGGCAGAGGACTGGATAGAGTCAGTAGAGAGTGTTATGGGCCTCTACACGTTATCAGAGAGAGAGAAAGTTAGATATGCAGTGTTCCATCTTAAGGGTGATGCTAAAGTTTGGTGGAGTCTAGCCAAGGCTTCCATCAGCGAGGAGCAGATGACATGGGCGAGATTCAGACAGCTTTTTGATGTAGAGTACAAGAGTATGGAGGTGATTTATGCTAAGGCCCAGGAGTTTATTGATTTGGCTCAGGGGTCGAGTTCAGTTAAGGAATATGCTACCAAGTTCAACGCATTAGCGAGGTTTGTCCCGAGTTTGACAGGGACAGAGTTGGGCCGAGTTCAGAAATTTATCCATGGGTTACATCCTGCAATTTATAAGGATGTGATGACAGGACCAGAGCCTCCCCAGAGATTCAGTGATGTATTGGGGAGAGCACTTAGATCCGAGGTCGATTTACAGAAGATGGGTGCTTTGAGCAGTGCATCTGAGAGAGTTCAGAGGTTAGATGACAGAGATAGGGGCAAGAGGCCGATGTCAGCCAAGAGATCTGCCCGGGGTTTTTAGAGTCAGAGGCCGAGAGTTACACCTCAGTCGCCACAGTGTACCAGATGTGGTAGGCACCATTCAGGAGAGTGTATGACCGGTCAGATAGTGTGTTATTGGTGCCATCAGCCAAGGCACATGATGGCAGCGTGTCCATCCAGACTTGGAGCTGGTGGTGAGTCGGGTCGAGGTAGAGTTGGTCAGTTCAGAGGCCGAGGTGGTCCACCCAGAGGCGGAGATAGAGTAGAGAGAGGTAGAATGGACTTTCCCAGAGCTGGTGGTAGAGCACCTGAGGGAGGTGCCGATCCTTCCGGAGTTGGCGGAGGCAGAGCCAGAGTTTATGCTGTTCGTTAGGAGCAGGCAGAGGCCATTCCCCACGCGGTGACTGGTCAGTTACTTTATTTTGATACTCCATTATTTGTTCTTGTTGATTGTGGAGCCACACACAGCTTTGTGTCTTGGAGTGTAGTTGAGAGATTGGGGGTTGACCCTAGTGTGGCCAGTAGGAGTATCCATGTGGAGATGCCAGATGGGGGATTTGTGGTGAGTGACAGAGTCCTCCTAGACCAGATGATAGAGGTTATGGGTAGGCAGATGTTGATTGATTTGATTCTGCTGGAGTTAGCAGATTTTGATATGATATTGGGGATGGATTTTCTGGGTAGATATGGTGCAGAGATAGATTATGGAAGGAAGAATGTGAGATTCCACATAGGCCCTGATCAGTTTGTGTTTGGTAAGGGCAGAGTAGACAGTCTGATGATCTCCAGTATTCAGGCGAGCAGATTGTTGAGACAGGGTTGTGTCGGATACTTGGCCAATGTGGTGTGCAGCAGCTCAGTGGGTCCGAGTATCGAGGAGGTGCCAGTGGTCAGAGAGTTTTCTGATGTGTTTCCAGATGAGTTACCAGGGTTACCTCCAGACAGAGAGTTGGAGTTTAGTGTTGAGCTTCTTCTAGGTATGGCTCCAATCTCTACGGCTCCGTACCGGATCGCTCCAGCTGAGCTTCAGGAGTTGAAGAAGCAGCTTCAGGAGTTGACTGATAAGAGATTCATCAGGCCCAGTTGTTCTCCTTGGGGAGCTCCGATTCTGTTTGTTAAGAAGAAAGATGGGTCAATAAGGATGTGTATTGACTACCGGGAGCTGAACAGAGTGACAGTAAAGAACAAGTATCCCCTACCCTGGATAGATGACTTGTTTGATTACCTGAGAGGTGCAGCTGTGTTTTCGAAAATTGATTTGAGATCTGGGTACTATCAGGTTAGAGTAGCAGACAGAGATGTTCCCAAGACAGCTTTCAGGACCAGATACGGGCATTATGAGTTCGTGGTGATGCCATTTGGGTTGACTAATGCTCCAGCGATCTTTATGGATCTGATGAACTGAGTGTTTCATGATTGCTTAGACCGGTTTGGTTTTCATTGATGACATTCTAGTGTATTCCAGGAGTGTGGCAGAGCATGAGGGGCATCTCAGATATGTGCTTCAGAGATTGAGAGATAGACAGTTGTTTGCCAAGTTTTCCAAGTGTGAGTTCTGGCTTGATAGAGTTGCTTTTCTAGGTCACGTGGTTTCAGCAGATGGCATTTCAGTAGATCCCAGCAAAGTAGAGGCGGTTTTGAGTTGGCCGAGGCCGAAGATGGTAAAAGAGGTACGTAGCTTCCTTGGGTTGGCAGGTTATTACAGAAGATTCATTGAGGGATTCTCTATCCTAGCGAGGCCTCTCACTGCCTTGACTAGGAAAGAGGTTCCATTTGTTTGGTCAGATGAGTGCGAGGCATGATTTCAGGAATTTAAGCAGAGATTGACTAGTGCTCCAGTTTTAGCACTACCTCAGGAGGGAGTAGAGTTTGATATGTACACAGATGCGTCCCATCAAGGGATCGGGGCAGTATTGATGCAGAGTGGTAGGGTCATTGCCTACGCCTCTAGACAGTTGAAAGATCACGAGATGAGATATCCCACTCATGATTTGGAGTTAGCTGCAGTTGTGTTTGCTTTGAAGGTTTGGAGACATTATCTTTATGGGGTCAAGTGCAGCATTTATTCAGATCATAAGAGTCTGAAATATTTCTTCACCTAGAGAGAGCTTAATATGAGACAGAGGAGATGGCTAGAGCTGGTGAAAGACTATGATGTTGACATCAGATATCATCCAGGGAGAGCCAATGTAGTGACAGATGCTTTGAGTAGGTGAGTAGCCTTATCTAGTCTTTCAGTCCAGTCAGAGCTGCAGTATGATATAGCCCGAAAGCAGATTGAGATAGTGACTACAGGATTCTCCAGATTACAGATCAGATCTTCTCTGTATGATGAGATCAGAGAGTGCCAGATGTCAGATGAGTTGACTCAGAGCATGCTTCAGAGGATGTCAGAGAGAGCAGTGCCAGACTTTGAGTTCAGAGATTGGATCTTGAGATTCAGAGATAGAGTATGTGTGCCACAAAGTTCAGAGTTGAGGCAGAGGATTTTGTTAAAGGTGTACAGTATGGTGTATTCAGCACATCCAGGCAGTACAAAGATGTATCAGGATCTCAAGAAGAGTTTCTGGTGGTCAGGCATGAAGAAGGACATAGCAGACTTTGTTTCCAGATGTCTGATATGTCAGCAGGTTAAGGTAGAGCATCAGAGACCCTCAGGTTTACTTCATCCCTTGAGTATTCCTAAGTGGAAGTGGGAAGATATTTCTATGGATTTCATTTTCGGTCTTCCCAGAGTTCAGAGAGGATTTGATGGCATTTGGGTGATAGTGGACAGGTTGAGTAAGTCAGCTCATTTTCTGCCAATCAGACAGGGTATGTCTACAGATCAGTTGGGTAGACTGTACATCAGAGAGGTAGTCAAACTTCATGGTGTTCCCAGGACTATAGTGTCAGACAGAGACTCCAGATTCATGTCAGCTTTCTGGAGATCATTGCAGAGAGCCTTGGGGACCAGATTACAGTTTAGTTCAGCTTATCATTCTCAGACAGATGGCCAGACTGAGAGAGTTAATAAGATTCTGGAGGATATGCTCAGAGCTTGTTGTATGGACTTCCAGACCGATTAGGCAGAGTTGATTCCCCTCATGGAGTTCGCGTATAATAACAGTTATCAGGCGACGATTCAGATGGCTCCATTCGAGGCATTGTACGATCGGAGGTGTAGATCTCCTCTTCATTGGGATGAGATTGGAGAGAGAGATTCTCTGGAGACAGTTGTGGGCCCAGAGATAGTTCAGGGGATGATTGAGCAGATCAGGATCATCAGGCAGAGGATGAAACAGGCCTAGAATCGACAGAAGAGCTATGCAGACTTGAGACGCAGAGAGATTGAGTTTTCAGTAGGCGACATGGTTTTTCTGAGGGTTGCTCCGTACAGGCACGTTCTCAGATTTGGCAGGAAAAGGAAGTTGGCCCCTAGATTCATTGATCCCTATGAGGTACTTGAGAGAGTGGGGACAGTTACCTACAGATTGGCCTTACCAGCTAGCATGGACAGGATTCATAATGTCTTCCATGTGTCGCAGTTGAGGAAGTATGTGGGGGATCCTTCTCATGTGCTTCAATTTTCAGAGGTTGAGTTGGTAGATGATCTGAGTTATCAAGAGCTGCCAGTACAGATTCTGGACTATAAAGTCAAGGTTCTCAGGAACAAGCAGATTCCCCTTGTGAAGGTCTTATGGCGCAGTCAGAGGGTGGAGGAAGCCACTTGGGAGGTAGAGTCTGAGATCAGGGATAGGTTCCCAGAGTTATTCAGGTAAATTCCGGGGTTGAAATTTTTATAAGGGGGGAGGAAATGTAGCATCCCAGGTTAGAAAAGCCCTTAGGGGAGAGTTTTGGGGTTAGAAATGAGATTCAGTGAGAGATTGGGAGTCTAGTAGAGTTCAGGGGTGAGTTGGTAAGTTTCCAGAGCTGTGTGGCTTTCGTACGATTCCTTCTGGAAGGATTCGATCATACGAATGCGCAGGAAATGAATTAAGTTCATTTTCCCTTGTGCACGCCCGTGCATCATTGGTGCACGCCCGTGCGTGGCCTAGTATATAAGTGAGCCAAGAGATTTTGTTGTTCTTTTCTCACCCTTTTTGCATTCAGCCATTTTCTCTCTTCCAATTTCAGTTCCTCCCGTTCCTAGAGAGGAGATTCAGCAGCCTTTAGCTCCCGATCAAGCTAGAGAGCATAGAGAGTAGTGATTGAAGCTTGTTTTCAGAAGCATGGAGAGAGGTAAGTGTTATTCACTTCTTCTCGCATTTTCCCGGCTTGTTAGATGAGTTGTGATGCCATGGATGAATTGATTACATGTTGATGATTGTTTGGAATGCTTATATGGCCTTGCATGTGGATTGTGATGATGAATTTCCACCCTTGAAGCATGCGTGTGTGTATGTATGGCTTTAGAAAGAGAAAGAAGAAGTTTCCATGGTAAACGTGTGATGAATGAGTGCATGTTGTATGTGAAGCTGGGATTGTGATATTTGAAGTACTGGGAATGTATATTTGAAGTGATATTGCAATTGGTTGTGTTTTGGTTGGCCGTTTTGTGCATTTTCCAAGCGGTGCTTTATTGAAGAACCAGACGCACGACCGTGCGCCTGCATGGCATGGTCGTGAGCCTGTGTTTCTCCAAATGCACGCCCGTGTGCACGACGTGTGTACGGCCAGAAAATGTACATGCACGCCCGTGTGTCCGCATATGCACGCCCGTGCGTAGGCATTTTCAGTAAAGGTGAATAGTGAATTCCAGTAGCTTGCACGACCAGGCGCATGACCAGCGCACGGTCCCGTGCGTCCTGGCTCACGCCCGTGCACTTTGATGCACGCCCGTGCATCAGTAGTTTTTCAGAAAAAGAATTAAAAATGAGAAATTAAGCATGCGAATTCAGAAAAAAGGCTAATTGGCTTCAGATAAGCATCAATTGAGCATGAAATCAGATAATAACCTGCATGTGCATATCATGACATGGGATGTAGTTTCAGAAAGGATCAGGGGATCCGAATTCAGTAGTATTTAGTATTCAAAACCTGATGTACGGGAAAGAGTATAGGGTGAATACGAGGGGGCATCTGTGGGATCTAGCTTTCTGACACCAGTCAGAAATGCTCAGTAGTATTTCAGATTCAGATTTTACCATCTGACACCAGTCAGATTGGGCAGCAGTTATTATTCAGCAGCTTTCTAGCCAGTAGCTAGAATGTTCAGCCCACATGGCCAAGATGTCGAATCCCTGTGTTCCACCCAGTCTGATCAACATAGCAGGTACCTTCGGGTACATTCAGATTCAGTATTCAGATGCATGCACCCAGTGTTTCTAGTTAACATGACATGACATGACATACACATCATGACATGAATTCATATGATAATATTAAATGAATAAGATCCAGATGATTAGTTTTCAGACTCCAACAAGCGCATAGATGTATGATTAGGGCCGAGGCCTAGGTATGTTTGATTTATATGATTGTTTGTGTTTGCTTGGGTATTGAGGGAAGTAAGGAGCGCTTACTGGGTGATCTTTATCACTCATCCCCCTCCTTCTTCCATCCTTTCAGGTGTTCGTGCTGGTTCCGAGGAGCGGTTGGATCATTTTTGTCCTCTAACATTGACCTATGAGTGATACGGTCTTTTTAACATTTCTACTTGGATAGGGATCATTTTTTGTGATTACAAAGTGGAGGAATTAGCAAGTATTTTTTTGGTTTTCCTTTATCTTGATATTTTTGTTATAGGCTTTATAAAGTAGGCTGGTTGTTTAGTTACCTTGAGGCAATTCTTCAAGCATCTTTAGAACGACTTTTATATAGATCTCTTTACTATTTGTAACTATAGTCTCTGAAGTCTTTGGAAGGCTAATTAGGGAATCATTGCTACTACCTTATGGCCTTTTTTAAGTCCTATATCAAACACTTTAAAAAGGTTTCGTGGTTGGTTTTATTAGTTGGTTGATTACTCGCTTTCTGTTATAAGGTTACTTTTTGTTACACTAAGGATTATACTTATATGATGGACATTTCCCTTTGTATTTGATTAAGTTAGATAGTTTTACATTTATTATTGTCTCTTTTGTTAGGATAAATTACAAAATCTTTTGTATTGTATATCATTTTTGCTTGTTCATAGACCTTGAAATTAACACAATGGCTAGCCTTATTTTATGTTGGTTTGTCTTCCCTTCCCTTATGGTCTAAGTAAGAGCCGAGATAAGCCTATAAAAATGGGTTGGGGACTTTTTCTTTTGGCTTCACTCTTAGTATCTTCTTATAGGCTTACCTCTTGGCTTGCGACGCTTAAGTTGTTTTTGAGCCTTACCCTTTATAATTTTGTTAATATACTTTTATTTACAAAAAAAAAATTCACTAAATCCATATATTCAAATTCTAGATCTGAACACATTTCATCAAATCATCATCCATATAATTTGAAAGAGTAAGTGTTCTACTTACCTCTACTAATACTCTCTCTTTTACTCAAGCTCTAGTGAATCTCCAACGAACAACAACTACAAGGCTTCTTCTCAACTCTAGAATTCTCTTTCTTTTGAATTTTATAATTTGAGAGCACTAAAACTTATGGAAAATTCAAATTCAAATGCATTATATAGAGTGTGACCTAACTTAAAACTTAACTACATACAATAGCGAATATACGAGCATACATTCATGCACTAAACTAATTTTCCTACCTAAGCACATTATACACATGGCAACTTCTGAAGCAAACATGTGTACTACCCATATTTAAGGTTAAATAAAAATGTGTACCTTCTTAATCCCTCTCTTAGAATTATATAACTATTATTAACATTTAATATTACAAAGATAACCTAATACCTACCTTAGGATGTTATACTTTTTAGGTGGGATTGTTCTAACAACATATTCCAAAGAGTTGAGAGAAGAGAAAAACTTTTCTTCTAGCAAAACATTTTTTTACAAACCTTGATGAAAATGAATATATTGAGAGGGAAAGAGAGAGATAGAGACATTGCTTTGATGATAGGTTTTTGCCCCATCAAGCCATGTTGATCAATTTTACCACTTTTGTTTAATTAGCCTAAACGTAACCAAAATAGCATATATGATCAAGTTTTTTGCTTGTTATGGAGCTTTTAAAAAAGGAGCCACCACTCAGGGATTACCTTAAGAAAGATTGATGTGAATATAGCTTCTAAAACATTAATATACTTGAAGGCAGCTAATCCACTTCTAGACTAAAGTGGTAGCCTTAAGATGGCTTTTTCATTTTGCTTAGGTTTTCCACTTTTTTTTCAGCCATTGACATATTCTCTTGAATCTTTGGACTCTCAAAATTATCCTTTGACCAAGGCAGGAACATCATGTGGTGAAACAAGCTTCAAAAAAATGCAAACAAAATAAGAAATAAGGTCTATGCTTTATTATGGTGGGAAAACATGAAGAGAAAATGGGAGAGAGAGGGAAAAAGGAAGGTTCTATTGTGGGATAAATTGAAAAGAATATCGAAGAAGAGATTTCTTCCCAAAAACCATAAAAGACCTTTACTTCAAACTACACAATTTAAAGTAAGGGAACAAGAAGATGGAAAACCATGTGAAGGAATTTGAGGACTTAAATATAAGAAATGATATATCGAAGGAGAAAGAGCATACAATAGCAAGGTTTGTGGAAGGGTTGAATAGAAAGATAGCCCACAACGTAGCATTACAAGCCTACCATTCATTTCATAATGTATGTAACCTAGCCATGAAGGTGGAAAGACAACTAAAAGCCTTAAAATACACTACCCCTAAAAATATTTTCAAGGAGAATAATTTTTATAAGGAGTCCCCATTATATACCAAACCTTATGTTCCACCTATGGATTTTAGTAAATTGAAGATTGTTAAGCCCCACAAAGAGAAACCTAAAGCGTAAGATGAAGCTAGCAAGAATGCACTTAGGAACAAGAAATGTTTCAAATGTCATGGTTATGGCTATTTCAAGTATCATGGTTATGGACATTTCTAAGCCAATTGCCCTAACAATAGAGTAATGACTTTGGTGGAGATCGCAACCATAGAGGAAACTTTTAAAGATGAAAATGTTGAAGAAAACCTTAGGGTTGATAATAAAGAGAAAGAGATAGCTAATCGTAATCGATGAGAGTTACTAGTTCTCAATAAGTTTTTGCATGCCCAAGTCACTCAACAAGATGATCAAGGAAATAATCTATTTCAAACATGGTATACCATAAAAAGAAAAATTTGTTCGGTGATTGTTGATAATGTAAGTTACACTAACGTTGCTTTTACCACCCTTATGGAGAAATTGAGCCTACCAACCTTTGACTATGCTAGGCTATATAAATTACAATGGTTGAGTAATCAAGACACCATCTAAGTCACCAAACAAGTTGTAGTATCCTTTTCTATTTATATGAGGTATATGGATAAAACGGTGTGTGATGTCATTCCTATGAATGCTTGTAACTTACTACTTGGGAGGCCATGGTAATTTGATAGGGAAACTATACATAATGGGAGATTAAACACATATTCCTTCAAGTTCAACAAAAAAACCATGATCCTTACACTATTATCACCTAGCCAAATCATACCTCAAACACTACCCAAACTAAATACATCTTATAAAAGCCTTTTCCTCAATGCTAACCAATTAGACAAAGTCTTCCAAAGACATAAACCCATCCTTACTTTGTTGGTGGCTGAAAGAAGTGTGACATCTAATGAAACCACCCCCAACCTTTACATCAAACCATTGATCCACAAATTCCATGATCTACCACATGGGTTACCATCATTGAAAGGAATAAAGTATCAAATTGATTTAGAACACAATGCCTCACTATTGAATTAACTCACACATAAATAAATACAACCTTCAAAAATCTAAGGAGTTGTAAAGATAAGTTAAGGAGTTAATTACTAAAGGGATTATGAGAAAAAACATGAGTCCACATTCAATGTCTGCTCTTCTTGTACCCAAGAAAGATAAAACTTATAAAATGTGTATGGATAGTAACACCAAAAGGCCCTGCTATGAAAGAAGATGTCACAACCTAAAAGAAAGAAGAAACCGACACACACCATATAACATAACATATATGACAAGAAGAACCGTACATATACCACCAAACTAGAGAAAATTCAACTTAAACTGAATAAGGAAACCAAACATGCACACGTAAAACTAGAGGAACACACAATTAAACATACAAAGTAGGCTAAAGTAAGTAGTCTAGATCCACTCTAACTAGGTTAAGAAACACAACACCCATAAAAATACAAGAGCAAAAAACCATACTTGAACAACCAAAACTAACGACACAAAGGACGATGAAAGAGAAAAAATACAAGGGAAAAGAAAAATCACTATTCATTAGGGCAAGTAGAAAAGGGTCACACACCACCAGTAAGCCAAAAAGAAGTCATCTACACGTATTGCATAGAAAGATACTCATGAAAAAGAATATAACCGAATAGGTAAGAGACAAAGGACAAAGAAAAGGACAACTAGGCCAAAAAAGGTGACTAGTTAGAGGGAGGCCATATACGAAACTCAGGGGCTGGAAAAGTGTAATACTACATTATATATATAAAAGCATCACAAAACTTACTTATTCTTAACTTATACTTATATGGAAACGAATTTATAAAAAATCACATTGGTCATATTTCTAAAATACCTCTTTTATTAAACATATATAGAATTGAAATATTTACAAACTTGAATCATAAAATTGTTTTGAAAATATCATTTATAAATTGTACATAAAACATAAAACATCAATTGACACAAGGACTAAACATTAATTAATAACATTTGTACATAGTCTCAATATATGACAACCTCTCAAATACAACTACCCAAAAAGATAAGAAATGAAACCTATAAAGAAAAGGAACTAGAATGAGTAACTAGTTACTCAACAAGTGTATTCTTAAATTTTTATACATGATCCTTACCTTGAAATTTTTTCTTAATGTCTTAATCCATAAATCTTTTACTTCTTGATGTCTTAATTCTTAAATTCTATCTCATTTTATCTTAATATTATTCTTTCTTCTTTTGATTTGCTTTAAATCTTATCTTAAATCTTCTCTCTTCATCATAGATGCTATGACATGTATGTCATGCTAAAACCATATTAAAAATATAACTTAGCCCAAAGGCTTTTATATCTTGAAACTCTCTTGAAAATGTACTTTCTTGAAAAATTTCATGTTCAATTTGAAAATCTCATATGAAAACTTATCTTAATCTATTTGAAGATCTCAACATAAAAATCTTTTCTTAACTTGTCATAAATCATCATAAAAATAATTATGTTAATCAGACTGATCGAACACATGGATTTGACACCTTGACCATGTGAGTTCAATCTAATTCTACTTGATGCATGACAACACATAATTTGTAATGAGCCTAGCCTAAAGGCAATGTCTAATTTCTAACAGATGCTAGTTTTGTAATTTTTAATGAGCGTATAAACTCACAAGTGCCTCTTTAAGCCTTCTTTTAAAAAGATGTCTAAAACATTGATTTCTAACTTTTCTTAAAACATGCATATTTCATCCAAAGATCGTAAAACATCTACAATATATTTTTTTATTTTTTAAAAATATTTCTTCGGCATGTCATGTCATAAAATACATATCATGCTTTAAACCTTAATTTCTTAATTTAATATTAAGTCTATGGCTTAATAATATTTTTTCTTTTAGTTTCTTGATTATATCAGTCTTAATCTCTCTACCATAATTATCTATTCTACCCAAGCTACACAGTAATGCACCTCAAGGCTACACAATATGAACCTCCTAAATTCCATACTACACCTATAAATAACACGTTTACCTGATTATAACTTAGTATATCACGATTGTGCTTCTTATAGGACTTCTAAAACACTACATGGTCATGTATGCATCTCATGCATAACTTTAACGTTGTAGATACGATTACACAATTGTGCATCATCATACACACAATCATGCATCATGTATTACCCTCATGAGGAAATGCTAATGCTAAAACACTCGCCAATCTCTATTTTAACTATTGAAATCTCTTCTCACACACCTCGGACCAAACAAACAGTATCTCACCTTTCAATAAACCTTCTATAATATATTACTAATCCAAGGAAACTCTTCACTTCTCTAGAAGTCCTCAGCCTTGGCCAACTTAGAATCACCTCTACTTTGCTAAGATCCACTAATATGCTTGTTGTAGAAACAATATGTCTAAGGAAAGATACACTACTTAACTATAACTTACACTTGTCAAACTTTACATAAAGTTGTTTGTCTCTCAATCTCTAAAGAACGAATCTTAAATACTCTTTATGCTCCCCTATACTCCTCGAGTAAACCAAGATGTCGTTGATAGACACAACCACAAATCTATCTGGACAATCTTGAAAAACTTGGTTAATCAGATGCATAAACACTACAGGAGCAATGGTTAAACCAAAAGGTATTACTACAAACTTATAATGACCATACCTCATACTGAAAGTAGTCTTAGATATATCTCTCTCTGTAACTCTAACTTGATGATACCTAGACCTCAATCTATCTTGGAGAATACTACAGCTCTACTCAACTGATCAAACAAATCATCAATCCGAGGTAATGGGTACTTGTTATTGACTGTCACCTTATTCAGCTTTTTGTAGTCTATGCATATCCTCAAAGACCCATATTTCTTCTTTACAAATAGAATTAAAGCACCTTGTGGTGAATAACTCGGTCGAATAAACCTCTACCAATCAACTCTTAAAGTTACTTTTTCAACTCTTGAAGTTTTATTAAAGCCATTTGATACGGAGCTTTAGAAATATGAGTCATATCGGGAAGTAACTCAATAGAAAACTCTAACTCTCGCTCTAGAAGCAACCTTGGCAACTCCTCAGGAAAGACATCCATAAACTCTCTCACTGCAAACACCTCATTGATACTTGACTTGACTAAACTCCTACATATTATATTAGCCAAGTATCCTATACATCCCTTATTTAATAATCTCTTTACTTGTAAACAAGAAATAAACATTGTCTCTAATCTTCCCTTACCAAAAACAAACTGATCAGGGTTTAGTTGTAATTTAATCTTTTTCCTCTTACAATGTATCTCTGTCCCGTAACAACTCAAGAAATTCATGCTTAAGATCATATCAAAATCAGCTAACTCTAATATGATCATATCTATCTATAAGTCATTCCTATAATAACTACCTCATAGTCTACCAATACCTGATCATTTACTATCACATCTCCACTAGACATTTCTATACAAATACTCATCTCTGCCATACTAGGTATTAATCTTAATCTCTCTATCACCCCTCTGGATACGAAACTATGTGTGGTACCACAATCTATCAACACATATAAAGGAGTATTAAAGAAGACTAACTACCTGTAATATTATGGGGAGTCTTCTCAGCTTGATCTCATTTCACTGTAAAGACCCTTGATGTTTTGATGATGATAAAAATATGCTTAAGTTACTAATTAATGATTAAAATGTGCTTAAGTTGCTAATCAATCCCTTGCATGAAGTAATTCATGACACAAGAAGGGAGAAAAATTTTATTTTTGTAGGATATTGGTCTCACACGATCGTGTGCTATTGAAGCACGACCGTGCTTGACCAAAAGGATCCTCGTGTATCCAAAACACGAGATCATGCGAGGTTATGTGAAAATCTAAACAAAATTTTCAGAACCAACACGGATGTACGTTCATGATGCACGACCGTGTGCGTGCACAACACGGGTAACACACTATCAACTTTACTGTGTAGCTTGACCGTGCAAAGTCAAATATTTCAAAAGTCAAGGACACGACCGTACGTATTTGGAGCATACGACAGTGTGCATAATTTATGAAGAGCACGGGATATCAAGCCGTATGAGGAAGTCGTGCATGAGGTCAAAGCAAGATAGTCAACGCACGACCATGCATATGGTAGATGCACGACCGTACATGATGATAAGTGAAGAGCACTACCAAGGAGATTGTGCAAGGCTGATCGTGCAAGAGTTTAAAGGCACATATCCAACACACGATCGTGTAGATATGGCACACGACCGTGTGCTAGTAAAAAATTACTCGTGTGCTGCTTGTATGTTCATCGTGCAGCTAAATCGTGTGAGCCTCGGGAATTTTGGGTAAAAACAATGAAGAGTTGAAGCACGACCGTGCATCAAGAGCACACGATCGTGCACCATTGGTGCTAAGCTTTTATTTTGACCGTTGGAGTTTGATCTAGGCAATAAATACAGCAAGCACGACCGTGCACTCGAAGAGCATGTCCGTGCACTGGGAGAATTTATTGCAGAACACACTTTTTCAACTACCTCAATGGATACAAAGCTAGCAAAACGACTCCTTGCTATTCTAGGCAATGAATGAAGTATAAAAGGAGACCCATTTGAAGTGAAGAAGGTTACTGAAATGTACTGCAAAAAATCAAGCCATCTACTTCACTCTTTGATTGCTCTTTCTCTCTCTCTAAGCTTATACATTCATACACTTGAGAGATTTGTGTTGTATATTTGATTTTCAGCCTATTCAGAGGCAAAAACAATCATCTTCTTAATCAGTATTTCTTCTGTAAAAAGGGCGAAATTCTCTTGTGGAAAAAACTATTGTATCTACAGGTTTTGAAGATAGTAGAAGCTTCAATCGGATTTGATTGAAGAAGAGGATGTAGAAGGCTTGTATTCAAAGCTCCGAACCTCTATAAATTTGGCTGAGCAATCCCTAAACTCAATCTCTTTTTATTGTTTTTATTGTGTTGTTATGATTATTGCTTTAAATTTTTAAATAATCCTATTCACCACCCCTCTAGTATTATTTCTCTAAGTATTAAGGGTTTTTCAGACCCTAACTTTACCGTCTTCTCTAGGTGTACTGACACCTCCTCTTTGAGCTCCACTACCTCTACCAACTGGACCTCCAACACTACTATTTGGCCTAACTCCTACTCCTCTAGTAGGACACTCAGACACCTTATGCCTAGGCACTGTCATCGGAAACATCTGCCTTAACTCGTAAGGCACATAAGTCTTACATACTTGTAATTCTACTCTCTATCTTTTTCCCTTGAAAGGTTTCCTTGACTGTATTGGTTTCTTACCATAATCTTCACCTCTCTCTAGAAGCCTCTCTGCTGATCTAGCAAAGAAACTCATCCTTTATAGATAAACCTTAAATCTCAAAGCTCTCCTTATCAATTGATGTCCTTGCTAGGTTTCACCATGCTCTCGCATCACCTTTCAATATAAAAGTAGCATACGAAACTCTCTCTTTATCTGACATGGTAAACAGACCCATAACACTCTCTACTTATTTAATCCATTCCTTTATCATGGCTAGATCTCTAAAACCGCTAAACTTAGATGGCTAATAAGCCCCAGGTAAATTATAAATTAAATGTAACCTATCAAAACCACTAGTACAAGTTATATCTATATCAGAACTTAGATCCCTTTAACGCCAAACTCAGACATCTAATAAGTTTCTCTGATTATCTCTGACATACCCTATCCTTTCTGACCAAACTGATCTCTAACTAGCCCTTGATAGGCTCCTTGTCTCACTGGCTAATAAGTCTCTACTCTAACTACTAGTTGATACCTTTCTCTTAACATTTCCCTAAAAATCTCTTATACATCCTCAAGCCTAAGAGATACCCTTGAGTGTTGAGATTTTCTACGATTACTCGAACTTATAAGTCTAACACTACTCTCTTCATTTACAACTGGGTATAAAAAGGCTTTTCTATCTAAAACACTATAACACAAGGGTTAACATCTAAAAGCATACTAACTTACACTAAGAGGAAGTGAGCAAGAGTTGTTGGGACATGCTAGCTTTGGCTCATGCAACCTTTTAGAAAATCATGCATTTGAAAACTCATTTATGAAAATATGCTTCAAATTTTACTTAATGGCTCAAAACATCGCTTTGATACCAACAACTGTAGTGACCCACACTATAGGCCTATACTAAAATATGCTGCTGAAATCTTAAATTTTCAATGTAGAAGCTGAAATGGATAATACTATAAATAAAATGAGAAACAATATATTCTTTCTTTGAAATCCTAGGCTATGCATTTCTAACCATGATGTTTATACAATATTCTCATATTAATATCATACATACAAATATACCTAAAGCCAAAATAATGTATATAAAGCATGTGAGCCAAAACATGCTAATTTCTACTGAGTCATGTCCTTAAAATCTGATAGTTATAGTGCTCCTACTTAGTCTAAGGATCACTGACCTATAAAAGAGAAAGAAGGGAAAGCGGTGAGTGACAAAATACTCAGCAAGCATTTCCTGTCTCTAATACTAGTAGGTTCCAACCTAATCCGGCTCCTTGTCTTATTGCATTAATTTTTGTTTTACAGTTTACTTATTTTTTTTTTTTTATATATTCCATATGTTTTTTATAGTATTCTTTACTTTTATCTTTATCTGTTTCTGTTTTCCCATGAATGTTATACATGACATGATATGCATGTTTTGATGTCTTGCAAATGCTGATTAACTATAAAACTTGACCTTGGGCCTAATTTATAAAAACTCTTTCTGATATGAAAACTCTAACATGAAGATCTTGAATACATACATATAGTATAAGCTGAAAACTAAGTCAGAGGGATATTATATCTGAAAATATCTACTATGCTAGCCAAACTAATGAATACAAAGATTCAACACCCTATTAGTGTAAGCTCAAACCTATAATAAAACTACTTGTGTATGACTAGTACTCTCTCTAACGAGCTTAGTCAAAAACTATGTCCTCTCTAACGAACGTTGATTTTCCTCTCTAGTAGGCATGTAAATTCACAAGTGCCCCCTCATATCCACCCCTAACTAATATCTGGAATATCATATATTTATACTTTTAAAATCATGTTATTGGATCCTTAAATTCATTTCTAAAAAACATCTAATGTGACATGTCGTGCTTTATGTTGATAATCATGCATGATATGTTGTTACCTCCTATTATTGATAGGTTTCTTGTGCTTAGAAATAACTTAAAATGACTTTGCTTTGCTTTAAAATTCTTTTTCTACTTTTCTTAAGGTGCACGAAGGTGTGTCTCTAAACGCACGAGCGTGTGTAAAGACATATGGGATCATGTTCTCAATCGTGCTAGCTTTTGAAATTAATTTGTTAAACTTTGGCTAATTACATGGGTGTATGGTACAAACACACAAGTGTGTAACAAAGGTATAAAGTTGTGTCCTACGCTGCATGGGTGTGTAGCTACCTCTTGACACTTCAATGTCTTACTTACTCAGGCATGTCCTATTAGGAATGAGCACACAAGTATGTGCATCGACTATATAGACATGTGTTTAGATTTTCATACATACACGAGTGTCATGCAAGGTCATGCTTATGCAAAAAAGAAGCTGTAGAGACGTGTATCCTTGGGTACATAATCGTGTGCTCAACTCTTTTCTAGTAAATGACATCTAGAAACCTATAAAATCCCAGCAAAACTCATTCAAATCAAAACCACAACTCAATCAACCAGTCTTATATCAAACATATTAGCTAATGAGCATACTCGATCTATTTATTCATCATAAAACATACTAAAAATCACACATTTCTCACAAACACATATGCAAGCACATAAACAGCAAATCATCATATAATAACTTATAAATCATCATCTAATGTCTCATCATTATCAATACATGTTATAATACATTCTCAACATATGGCAAACACATGGGAGAAACTCAAACCAGAAAATCATGTTATAAACCCAAATGAAAGAGGTAAGGAAATACTTACCTCTTACCATTGCTTATAGATCTCTTTTTCTAGCTACTTCTGGATCTCTAGCTTGGATTATGGCTACTAGTTAAGTGTTTTCTGGTCTAGGGTTTGTTGGAAATGGAGAATGAAAGAAGAAGATGAAAACTAGAACTACGCGTGATTAATAAATGAAACATATATATATATGCTTAAATGACATGACTCAAGGAAATTTTAAGACTCAATTGGATACTAAAAAGTCATAGTTCTAAATCAGGATACAAAGTTCTTAAACCACTTTTAAAGAACACTTTAGAGTAAGCTTGGTAATAAACTCCTTTTTAGTGTGCCTTATCACCCCTAAATGGATAGCCAAACCAAAGTCATAAATCAGACATTAGGGATAATTCTAATAACACTAATGAGTAAGCATAAAGGATTAGGATCTTATGTTAACCCTTGTTGAATTTATTAGAGCTCTTAGTTTAGCCATGGGTCACTACCCTTTTAAGGTACCTTATGGTTTTAAACCCATCACTTTTATTAAGCTTTCATCCTTCCCTCTTGATTTTCAAGTCAATTTTAATACGAAAGAAAGATAATATCCATGAGAAAGCTCCATAAATCAATTGAAAATCAAATATAAAATACCAATGAAAAGTACAAGTAAAAGGTAAACATATACAGATTCTAACCTAGTGATCTTTTTTAGGTACATTTGAGGATGGAAAGGTTTTCTTCAAAGAAAGTGGTAAGCTTACACTAAGAGCTGATAACCCATTTGAAGTTGTTGAGAAGATTAGAGATAAAGCCTATGTAAGAGCTTGAGCTTACTTTAAGCGCAAAATGGGTAATATTGAGTGGAAATTAAGGATTTCATTATGTTAAAAGCTATATTAGCAACCTTAGTCCACTTAAAGCTACCCTTTTTCATACATATGATTATAAGAGCTCATAAGGTACTAAACTTAGGTACAAATCTCCTATAAAAGAATGCTAACTCATAGAAACTTTTAACCTTTATAACAGATGAAGGGATAGGCCAACTTTAGATAACTTCAACCTTAGATTGATATATTTGAATGTATTTTTCTGATAGTACATATCTTAAAACGATAATACTTTTCATAAAAAAATCACACTTTTCTATCTTAGTAAATAATTTTTAATCTCTCAACACCTTATTTGCCTAAGATGGATTACACACTTCTCTTCACATTTGTTATATACAAGAATATCATCTGTTAGACCCTTGTATATTTTAATTTGATGAACAATTTAAGTTAAAGTATCTAACTTGGCCTTGCATGAAATAGTCATAACAAAATGGGATAAAATGTTTATATTTTGTAGGCTTAGTCAAGTACATGGCCATATGTGCCTTAACAACACAATTAAATGTGTCATATGTAAGGTGACATACAAGGTCTCAAATCGTGTAGGTGTCTGTACAAAAAAATACTAAGATACATGATCATGCTACTTTCAAATGCATGATCGTGTGTCACAAAAAGTAAAGATGTACTACTAAAGTTCCTATGCATGTCTAATAGTATAAATGTCAAATAGTCATCACTAAACACATACTTGTGTAAAAAAGTCCAAGCAATTATACAAAGATCAAACCTTGTTCATGTGTATCTTATGAGAGGCATCATGTACAAAATTGGATGGTCTTTTGAAAATTTGAAGCCTTGAAGATATAAAGGTATATGACCATGTGTATAAAGCATATGTTTGTACTAAGTTAATGTAATAAAAAAAAAGTTGATCATTAGATTATATTTATTTATAAGAGTATGATCATGTACCAGAAGAGCATTGTGTTTACATGTATTTCACTCTAATAGATCTCAAATAAGCTACAACGACTCTTTTCACTACCATATTATAAAAGCCAGTTAACTTGAGGCCAAAGGACATTTTCCCACCCATAGTTTGAGGCGGGGACAAAGTCCCACCCGCTTAAGTTTAAAAGTCTGTTTTCCCACTCATCCCCATTTTTCTATTAGTTTTTTATTAAAATTACTAAATTACCCTTTTAAAAATTAAAAATGTATAATAAAAATATAAAATAATTTTTAAATAATAAAAAATTCAAAAAAATTCAAAAAAATTTTGAAATTCAAAAAATCCCAACAGCCACCGCCACCGGCACCGGCGGCAGTGGCCGCCCATAATAGAACCAGGTGGCCATTTCCGGCCACCTAGTTCCAGGGAAAGCCAGATCTGGCCTTCCCGTTCGGTGGAGGCGGCCAAATCAACCGCCTCCGCAAAAAATAAAGGTCGGAAACAACCAGTAGGGCCAAGGTCGGCCCTTTACGACCATTTTTGGCCTTTATTTCAGGCGGAGGAGGCCAGATCTGGCCGTCTCCTTCGAAATTGGAGGCGATCGATTTGGCCGCCTCCACCAAAAGGGAGGCTAGATCTGGCCTCCCCTGGAACCAAGTGGCCGGAAATGGCCACCTGGTTCTATCATGGGCGGCCACCGTCGTCGGTGCCGGCGGCGGTGGCTGTTGGGATTTTTTGAATTTCAAAATTTTTTTTTAAATTTTTTTAAATTTTTTTAATATTTTATATTTATATAAATTTTATTTTATTAATTTATAAAATTTTAATATTAAAAAGACAAAAATGCCCCTGATTATTATTGTATATATATTATTTTTAATAAAAAAAAAGGTGATGGGTGGGAAAACAGGCTTTTAAACTTAAGCGGGTGGGACTTTGTCCCCGCCTCAAACTATGGGTGGGAAAATGTCCTTTGGCCTTAATTTGAAGAAAAAGAGATTAGAGAGAATTATGTCTTAAGTCAATATCCTATTCTTCTCTAAGTCTCTATTCTTTCTATCTCTAAACTTCAATGTAAATCTATAAAAGAGATGTGAAGGAGCTTGATTTTTGTATTAGCCTTTGAGAGGAAAAAATTATGTCTTCTATTTGTAATCTAAAACCAATGAGTGCAATCTATGAAACTAGTGGTATGGAAAAAAATTTTGAAACTATTGTAAATGTCACAATCTCTTGTATCAAAACTATTGTAAAAGGTGAAATCTCTTATATCAAAATTAATATATTTTCTAGGTTATTCAAGATAGTGGAAAAATGATAAGCGCGGTTGCTTAAAGGAGTGGATGTAGGAGACTTGTAGAAAAGCTCTGAACCATTATAAAAATTAAATGAGTACTTTCCTCTCTCTCTTTTGTTCCTTGTTTTATATTTGATTTTGATTAATTATTAGTTTGCTTGAATTAGTTGATTTATGGTTTATTTGTATATAAATTTTGTTTATTGGCTGAAAAGACTTTAAGTTACAAAAATAAAGAACATTCTTATGCTTCCGTGTTCAGAAGAAATTCAAAGAAGAAAAGGGATAAACGTTGGCATGAAGATGATTTAAAGCCAAAAAGAAAAAAAGATGAAGAGAAGATGGCTTTACAAGGCAATGAGTACTTATCAATCCAAGTAAATAATTTATGAGCTTATTTTGCTTGTTATACTTGGTTGATGATGAGTATATTGACACTTTATAATTGTCTTTGATTGAGTATATGACTACTTCTTATTGAATGATTAGATTGAAATTGATGTAAGTATAGTGCATATGTATATGTTTATGTTACAACATATGTTTGATTAGAATTCGATTAAAAAAGATTAAAATTTGTTTGTTTTAGTCTCAAATGACTTGAATTCATGTATTGTTGGTTCCTATGATCAAAACATACAAGTTTGATGTTTTGTACTGTTTTGATGTGTTTTATTATAAAATGTTTTGAAAATGTTTTTTGCATCTCCCCGATTACATAAATAAACTTAAAAGTGTCAAATGTGTGCAAATGGTGTTTGCCATGATTTTAACAATTTTAACAAATCGTTTTAAATTAGTATCAATATTATAAAATTTTTTTAAATAGGTATTACATGCTTTTGAAATTGATATCAAAATGTTTTCTACATTTTTGTTGTATTTTTGCTGTAGTTTTCTAGGTTTTAAGGTCATACACGATCGTGTATGCATTTTGGCCCCAGTCACAATACCATGCTTAAATGTTACACAACTATGCATGTCTTGTAATCAAACATACACAACTATACATGTATTATACATGATATGCTTAACATGTTTATCAAATTTGTTTCAAAATGTTTAACCATTGGAATTTTTCTATAAGTAATTCCTTTAAATGGTTTTAGGATGAAAATTATTCATATTTTATGCATAAAAACCATGTTTTTCCTCATGTTATACAGACGTTTGTGCAACAAAATGCTAAAGCACATAACTGTGCTATTTTTAAATGCATAATCATATGTCACAAAAAATGAAGATGCATTACCAAGGTTCTATGTATGTCCAACAATACATATTGTAATAGATTGAGGGTAGAACTGTCTTTTTAGGCTTTGAAACCAAGGGTAAAAGTGAGATTTCTTTGTAAAAAATATATTTGAAAGGGTTCAAGGGTAAAAAAGTCATTTAGAAGCCATTTGTGGCTAGTACATGTGAATTCTTGAGAGAATATTCTATGTATGGTGCGAAAGAAAGGGAAATTAAGAATTTCAATAAGACACATTACTGTTGTCTATGACACAACTGTCTGTCGTGTTATTCAGTCATATATACATTTTTTATTTTTTGGTCTTATAGTTCCCAACCTTCATCTTCTTTTTTTCCTTCTTTTCCTAGTGAACTCTAAAGTTGAGAGAGATCAACCAACAACTCAACTTCAGATTAGAGATCTAGAGACTCATAGAGAAAGAGTAAGCTTCCATGGCTAGAGGCAAGTATTCCTTTATTTATTTCACCTTGTTTCATAGCATGTCCTTGTTATTTTAAGTGCTTAAGGAGCATTGCTGCTCGTTTGAGACTTTGTTAGCATGCTTGGTTGATAAGATGATGTTTTGATTGATGAATGTTGAGATATTATGGAGAAATATATTATGGTTATATTTTGATGCTTTATTTTGAGAAATATATGTCTTTAGCATGATTTGAGAAGATTGGATGATTATATGCATATTATTATGGATGCTTTCAATTGATAATATTTATTGCTTAAAGTTTGGTAGTGTTTGATTGAGTTTTGGTTGAGATTTTTGGGTTTCTAGACACCATTTGTAGAAATTGAATGAAGCAGACAACTGTACAACCATAGGTACACAGTCATGTGGCCTCATTTTTACATAAGCACAGCCTTACATGGCACCTGTGTGCACTTAAAAAACCTAGACACACATCTGTATGACTGATACACATGCTCGTGTACTCATTCCCAATTCCACACGTCAGTATAAGCAAGACACGGGAGTGTTAAATAATAGCTATACGTATTTGTAAGTACGAGACATGCTTTGTACTTTGAATGCACACTCGTGTGTTCATACCAAATACCCGTGTAACTAGCCAAAGTTTCATGAAAAGATTTTGAAAGTTAACACGATCGAGCACACGTCTTATACATGACCCTGTTTGTCTTTCCACATGTTTGTGTGTCAAGTAACACACACCCATGTACCTTAGGAAAAACCCAAAACAATTTTAAAGTAAGGCTAAGCCACTCTAAACCATTTCTAAGCACACATATCTTAATTATAACAAGATATAATAGCATATTATGCATGATCAGTAACATATAGCATGGGATGTCATATCAGAGTTTTCAAAAATGGATCCAAGGATCTAATAGCATGTTTTTAAAGTATAGATATATGATATTCCAGACATTAGTTAGGGGGGAATATGAAAGGGCACTTATGAGTTCTCACACCTATTAAAGAGGGAAGTCAACGTCCGCTAGAGAGGATATGGTCATTAATCAAGTTCGTTAAAGAGAGTGTTGGTTGTGTATTAATAGATTTCAGTAGGATTGAGCTTACACGGCTATGGTGCCGAATTCTTGTATTCATTTGTCTAGCCAGCATAATAGATATTTTTAGATATAGTATTTTCTGATTTAGTTTTTAGTGTATACTATATGTATATATTTGGGATCTTTAAATCATAACTTTTATTTTAATCAAAAACCATGTCCAAGGGCAAGTTTTATAACTATTTGGTATTGACATGACATTAAAGCATGCATATCATGTTATGTATAGCATTCATGAGAAACGGAACAGATAAAGACAAAGAATACTATAGAAAACAGATAGATTTTCAGAAATAAAGAAATAAGAAAACAGTATAGTAGAGAATAGTATGACAAGTCGCGAGAGTTAGTTTAAGCTTGAAGCCTATTAGTGTTAGAGATAGGAAATGCTTGTTGAGTGATTTTATCACTTAGCCCTCATGTCTTATTTCTTTCTTGTAGGTCAGTGATTTTAGAAGGCTGAATAGGAGCAAGACAACTATTAGATTTTGGGGATAAGGCTTGGCAACAGATAGCATGTTCATGGCTACTAATGCTTTTGGTTTAGTTTGACTCATGTATGTGTGTGTATTGTACTGTAAATACATATTATATGAATAATATGTTTTATAAATAAAGATAACCTAAGATTTTCAATGCATGATTAGTGTTTTCTCTACTTATATGACAATGTTTTAAAGTTACTGCTTTTGTATCGAAGAAATTTTTTTTAACAACTGCTTGAATAGGAGCAAGACAACTATTAGATTTTGGGGATAAGGCTTGGCAACAGATAGCATGTTCATGGCTACTAATGCTTTTGGTTTAGTTTGACTCATGTATGTGTGTGTATTGTACTGTAAATACATATTATATGAATAATATGTTTTATAAATAAAGATAACCTAAGATTTTCAATGCATGATTAGTGTTTTCTCTACTTATATGACAATGTTTTAAAGTTACTGCTTTTGTATCGAAGAAATTTTTTTTAACAACTGCTTTTATTATAGAATCCCCGCTATAGGTATACTATAGTTATAACTTATATTATATTCAGTAGTAAACAGTGACCTATGGCGGGGGTCATTATAATGTTTTGGTATCAGAGCATATTTGACCTTGTTTTCAAAAAAGTATGTTTTCACATGTATTATTTTCTATAATTTGCATGAGCTTAGAGCTAGTGTATCCCAACAGCCATTGCTTATGCCCTCTTAGTGTAAGTTTTAAAGTGTAAGTTTTAGTTTTGAGTTTGATGTTAACCTCTTATGTTATGATTCTCTAGATAGAAGATCTCACCTACTTAGATTTATAAGCGAAGAGAGTAGTATCTCAATAAGACCCATGTGTACTAGTGATGCTAGTAGGTCTTAGCACTCTCGAGTATCTTTTAGAGTAGAAGATGTCAAAGAAATAGTCAGAGTGGTTATGAGAGAAGGGTTACAACATGCAGAGAAGGCAGAGACCTTTCAAGGGTAAGGTAGAGATTATTATGAGCAGAGAACAGAGGGATTTCAGGTACCAGGGTTTGAATTTCAATGAGGTCAGAGTTTTAATACAAGAGAAACAAGTACAAGTGGTTCATAGAGGCTTCACTCAATATAAAATTTGCTTAGAGCTTATCAACCACCTAAGTTTACTGGTTCTAGAGATTCTACAGTGGCAGAAGATTGGATAGAGATAGTTAAGAGTGCAATAAGGTTATTTACCATGACAGATAAAAAAAATGTGAGATATGTTATCTATTTACTTAAAAAAGATGCGAAGGTGTAATGAAACCTCGTGAGGATTTCAGTTGGTGAGGAGAGTTTAACATCAAATAAGTTTAAGAGACTTTTTGATAAAGAGTACCATAGTGTAGATATGGTTCATGCTAAAGCTCAAGAATTTATCAAGTTGACTCAGGGTACAAATTCAGTAAAGAACTATACTACTAGATTCAAACAATTAGTAAGGTTTATCCTGAGCATGATAGCTTTAGAGATAACCAGAGTAAAAAATTTTATGCATGGATTACACCCTACTATTACCAGAGATGTTATGACAAGATCTTCCCCTTTTCAAAAATTCAATGATGCCTTGGGGAGAGTATTGAGGTTAGAGATTTATCTATAGAGAATGGGTGTATTCACTAGACCACGAGAGAGAGGTTTAGATAGAGGTTTTGACATAGGTAGTGACAGAGGCAGTAACAAAGATAAGAGACCTATGGCATCCAAAAATTTTACCAAAGGAAAAAAACCAAAGAACAGAGTTACTGTATGCAAGACTTGTGGTAAAAGACATCCAGAGAAATGTCTCATGAGTTAGAATATGTGTTTCAGATGTCGATAGCTTGGATATAGATTGTTAAAGTGCCCAATTGGTGGTAGAGTAGGTAGATGTGCTATTAGTTCAACAAACAGAGGTAGTGGAGTAGGGAGAGGTGGTCTCAATATACTTGGAGGAGGTACCAGTACATCTGGTGGAGGTAGAGCCAAAGTATTTGTCGTCAGGCAAGATCAGGCAAAGGCTACTCTATGTTACCGATTAATTGTTTTTCCTTGATACTCTTATTTATGTATTAATTAATTGTGGTGTCATATGTAGTTTCATATCCAAATAGGTAATAGATAGTTTAGAGTTGATCCCTAGTATGACAAATTGGAGTATATGTATAGAGATGTCAGATAGTGGTATAGTTTTGAGTGATTGGGTATTGATAGATCAGAAGATAGAGATCATAGGTAGAAGATTAAGGATAAATTTGATCATGTTAGAGTTGACTGATTTTGACATGATCTTAGGCATGGATTTCCTAAGTAGTTATAGGGTAGAGATAGACTATAGGAGGAAAAAGGTTATATTACAGTTAGGCCTTGATTAGTTTATGTTTAAAGAGGGGAGAGTAGAGACCATGTTTATTTCTTGTTTACAAGCAATGAGACTTTTGAGTAAAGGTTGTGTAAAGTACTTGGCTATCGATGAGGTACCTGTAATACGAGAGTTTTCTTATGTATTTCTAGAGGATTTACCAAGGTTACCTCCTAAAAGGGAATTAGAGTTTGGTATTGAGTTGTTTTCTAGTATGACTCCTATTTCTAAGGCTCCATATCAGATGACTCTATCAGAACTTCAAGAGTTGAAAAAGTAACTATAGGAGTTGATTGATAAGAGTTCATTAGGCTGAGATGTTCACCATGGGGTGCTCCTATTTTATTTGTAAAAAAGAAAAGATAGATCCTTGAGGATGTGTATAGACTATAGAGAACTGAATAAGATAATAATTAAGAATAAGTATCATTTACCTAGGATTGATGATTTGTTTGATCAATTAAGTAGAGTTATAGTATTCTCCAAGATTGATTTGAGATCTAGGTATCATCAAGTGAGAGTAGCAGAGAGATATATATCTGAGACAACTTTCAAGACGAGGTATAACCACTATGAGTTTGCAGTGATGCCTTTCAAGTTGACGAATACTCTTACTGTGTTTATGAATTTAATGAACCAAGTTTTCCAAGACTGTTTAGATAGATTTGTGGTTGTATTTATTGATAACATCTTACTCTACTCAAGAAGTATAAAGAAGTATAAAAAGCATTTAAGGTTTGCTCTGCAAAGACTAAGAGATCATTAGTTTTATGCCAAGTTCAGTGAGTGTGAGTTTGGTTTAGCAACGTGTCTTTTCTTGGGCATATAGTGTCAGTAACTGGTATTTCTATAGACCTAAGTAAGATAGAGGTTATTTTAAGTTGGCTAAAGCCAAGGACACTTAGAAATGTGAGGAGTTTTCTAGGATTAGCTAGTTATTACAGAAGATTTATTGAGGATCATAAGTTAAGATACCCTACTCATGATCTAGAGTTAGCTACAGTAGTGTTTGCTTTGAAAATTTGGAGATATTATTTGTATAGTGTCAGATGCTACATATATTCAGATCATCAGAGTCTTAAGTATTTTTTTCACCCAGAAAGAATTGAATATGAGACAGAAAAAATAGTTAGAGTTGGTAAAGGACTATGATTGTGAGATTTATTATCATCAGGGCAGAATTAATAACTTCAGTTCAAAGTGAGTTATAACATAAGATTGCAAGAGAAGATATTGAGATAGTGACAACCAGTTTCTCCAGACTTCAGATTATGTCCATGTTACTTAATAATATCAAGACTAGTCAGATGTTAGATATGTAGATTCAAAGTGTGGTACAAAAGGTTTTCAAGGGTATAGTGCTAGACTTTGAGGTTAGAGATAGGATTCTGAGATTCAAAGATAGATTTTGTATGCTAGAAGATATAGATTTGAGACAGAAAATATTGTCAGAGTCTCATAGTACAGTTTATTCAATACATCCCAATAGTACCAAAATGTATCAAGATCTCAAAAGAATGTTCTGGTAGTCTGGTATGAAGAGAGATATTACATATTATATAGCTAGATGTTTGACTTGTCAGCAAGTCAAGGTAGAGCATCAGAGGTCTTTTAGGTTACTTTAGCCATTAAGGATTCTTAAATAAAAATGGGAGAGTATTCTATAGACTTCATATCAGGACTTCCTAGAGTGCAGCGAGGTTACAACAATATCTAGGTAATAATTGACAGATTGAGTAAGTCTACACATTTCTTACTGATCAAAGAGGGTATAAGTATCGATTAGTTGGATCTTCTATATGTTAGAGAGATTTTCAGATTACATGGGGTTCTTAGATATATTATATCAGACAGAGATTCAAGATTCTTATCAACTTTCTAGGGTAGTCTACAAAGAGCATTGGGGTCTAGGCTTCATTTTAGTTCAGCCTATCACTCGTAAACAGATGATCAGACTGAAAAGGTTAATCAGATTTTAAATGATAGGTTAAGAGCTTGTTGTGTAGATTTTCAGACTTATTAGGTTGATTCGCTGCCATTGATGGAGTTTGTCTATAATAATAGTTATCAGTCCACAATTTAAATAACACCTTTTAAGGCACTGTAAGGTAGAACGTACAGATTCTTGTCGACTTTCTAGGGTAGTCTATAGAGAGCATTGAGGACTGGGTTTCATTTTAGTTTAGCCTATCTCCCATAAATAGAAGGTCAGACTAAGAGGGTCAATTAGATTCTAAATGACATATTGAGAGTTTATTATATGGATTTTTAGACTTTTTCAGCTAATTTGCTACCATTGATGGAGTTTGCATACAATAATAATTATCGGTCTAATATTCAAATGACACCTTTTAAGGTACTGTATGATAAGAGGTGTAGATCGCTTTGCATTAAGATTTATTAGTGAGAGAGATTCTTTAGAGATAGAAATGTGGCTAAAGATGACTCAGTTGATGATAGATCAGATTTAGGTTATCATGCAGAGAATTAAATAGGCCTAGGATCGTTAGAAAAGTTATACAAATTAACGACATTAAGAGATAGTGTTTGAAGTTAGAGAATATGTGTTTTTTAAAGTAGCTCCTTACAAATGTGTCTTTAGATTTAGTAAGAAAGGCAAGTTGGCTCCTAGATTTATTAGTCTTTACGAGATCTTAGAGAGGATGGGTAGAGTTGCTTACATATTAGCCTTTCCAACTAGCTTGAACATGATCTATAGTGTGTTTCATATGTTTCAACTAAGGAAATAAATGAGAGATTCTTCTCATGTGTTAGAGGTTTAAGACTTGGAGCTATCAAATGATCTGAGTTATCAAGAGGTTCAGATTTTGGACTATAGAGTAAAAATCCTTAAAAATCAAAAGAGATACATTTAGTCAAGGTTATATAGAGAAGTAAGACTCGAGGAAGCTACTTGGGAGGTTAAGTTTGAGATGAGAAAGAGATACTCAGAATTGTTTAGGTAAATTTTAAGGATGAAATTTTATTAGGGGGGAGAGTTGTAATAGCCCAAAGGTTGATTTATCTTTTTAGGCTTTGAAATCAAGGGTAAAAGTGAGATTTCTTTATAAAAAGTAGATTTGAGAGGTTTAAAGGGTAGGAGAGTCATTTAGAAGCCATTTGTGGCTAGTACATAGGTATTCTTGGGAGGATATTCCATGTATAGTGTAAAAGAAAGGGAAATTGAGAATTTCCATAAGAAACACAACTATGTGTCATGTTATTTAACCATTTATATGTTTTTTATTTTTCAGTTACATAGTTCCCAGCCTTTATCCTCTTCTTCTCCTTCTTTTCCCAGTAAACCCTAGAGTTGGAGAGATCAACTAGCAACTCAGCTTCAGATTAGAGATCTAAAGACTCATAAAGAGAGATAGCAAGCTTCCATGGCTAGAGGTAAGTGTTTTCTTACCTCTTTCACCCTGTTTCATAGCATGTCCTTACTATTTTGAGTTCTTAAGAAGTATTACTGCTTGTTTGAGACTTTATTAGCATGATTGGTTTATGAAATGATGCTTTGATTGATGATTGTTGAGATATTATGGAGAAATATGTTATGGTTGTATTTTGATGCTTTATTTTGAAAAATATGTCTTTACCATGATTTGAGAGATTGGATGATTATATGCATGTTATTGTGGATGCTTTCATTTGATAATATCCATTGTTTGAAGTTTGGAAATATTTGGTTAAGTTTTGGTTAGGATTTTTGAGTTTTCATACACCATCTATAAAAATTGAGTAGAGCATACGATCATGCACCTACAGGTATACAACTATATGGCCTTGTTTTTGCATGAGCATAGTTTTGCATGACACTTATGTGTACCTAGAAAACTCAGACACAAGCCCGTTTGATTGATACACATGTCTATGTGCTCATTCCAAATTTCACATGCTAGTGTAAGCAAGACATGAGAGCATTAAATGACAGCTACGTACCTGTGTAAGTGTGTGACATGACCTTATGCCTTGAATACAACCCATGTGTTCACACTCACACCCATGTGGCTAGCCAAAGTTTCATGAAAAGATTCCAAAAGTTAGCATGACTGAGCACACACCTTATACACAACTCATGTGTCTTCCCACATGTCTATGTGTCAAGTAACACATGCTCGTGTACCTTAAAAAAAGCCCAAAACTATTTTAAAGCAAGGCTAAGCACTTTAAACCATTTCTAAGCACACTGATCTTAATTATAACAAGATATAATAATATATCATGCATGATCAACAATATATAGCATGACATGTCATATCAGAGTTTTCAAAAATGGATCCAAGGATCCAATAGCATGTTTTTAAAGTATAAATATATGATATTCTAGACATCAGTTAGGAAAAAATATGAGATGACGCCTGTGAGTTCATACACCCTCTAGAGAGGGAAATCAGTGTCCGCTAGAAAGAATATGGTTATTAACCAAGCTTGTTAGAAAAAGTGTTGGTTGTAGATTAGTAGATTTCAGTAGGATTGAGCTCACACGACCAAGATGTCAAATATCTGTATTCATTTGTCTTGCCAGCACAACAGATATTTTCAAATATAATATTTTCTTATTTAATTTTCAACGTATACTATATGTATATGTTCAGAATCTTTAGATCATAACTTTTATTTTAGATAGAGTTTTCAGAAAATCATGCCCAAAGGCAAATTTTATAACTATTTAGCATTGACATGACATTAGAGCTTGCATATTACGTCATGTATAACATTCATGAGAAATAGAACAAATAAAGACAAAGAATACTACAGATTACAGATGTATTTTCAAAAATACAGAAATAAGAAAACAATACAGCAGAGAATAACGTGACAAGTCACGAAAGTCAATTTGAGCTTGAAACTTATTAGTATTAGAGATAAAAAACGCTTATTGAGTGATCACTCCCTCCTTATTTCTTGTTTCATTCTTATAGATAAGTGATTTTAGAGGGTTGAGCAGAAACGAGACAGCTGTCAGATTTTGAGGATATGACTTAGTAGTAGATAACATGTTCATGACTTGCATGCTTTTGGTTTAGTTTGACTTATGCATGTGTGTGTATTGTACTATAAATACATACTGTATGAATAATATGTTTTATAAATAAAAAGAACATAAGATTTTCAATGCATGATTAGTGTTTTCTCTACTTATATGATAATGTTTTAAAGTTACAGTTTCTGCATGCAAGAAATTTATTTAGCAGCAACTTTTACTATAAAGATCCCCATTATAGGTATATTATATTTATAATTTATATTATATTCAATAATAAACAGTGACTTGTGACAGGGGTCACTACACAGATGTCAAATAGTCATTATTAGGCATATACTCATGCAAAAAAGTTCACACAACTATGTAAAGATCAAACCTTCTTCGTGTGTATCTCATGAATGATATTGTGTACAAGATTGCATAACTTTTTGCAAATATGAAGTCTTGAAAAGATGAAGGTACATGATCATGTATATAGAACACACACTCGTGTTGGGTTGGCACAATAAAAAGAATTCAACCATTAGACTATATTTATTAATGAGAGCACGAACATGTGCCAAAAGAGTACAATCATACGTTTGCCTAGATTTTACTCTAATACCTCTTAAATCAGCTATAATGGTCCTTTTCACTCTAATCCTATAAAAACTAGTTGATTTGAAGAAAGAAGGGTTAGAGAGAAGTATGTCTTAAGCTGATATCTTATTCTTCTCTAATTCTCCATTGTTTCTCACTCTCAAATCTATTGTAAATCTTTATGAGGGTATGAAAGTGAGCTTGATTTTTGTATCAGCTTTTGCAAGGAAAAATTTCTATCTTTCATTTATAATCCAAAGACCTAAGAGGCAATCCCATGAAACTAGTGGTTAGGGCAAAATCTTACAAAACTATTATAAATTGTGTAATCCCTTGTATCAAAACTAATATAAAGGATGAAATTCCTTGGATCAAAACTACTATATCTTTTAGGCTATTGAAGATAGTAAAGAAAAGACTTCAAACAGGGTTGCTTGGAGGAGTAGATGTAAAAGGTTTGTGGAGAAGCTCCAAACCACTATAAAAATCAACTAAGCATTCTTTTCTCTCTCTCTTTGGTTGCTTGTTTTGTATTTGATTCATGTTTAATTGATAATTTGCTTGAATTGATTGATTTATTATTTATTTGTATGTAAACTTTATTTGTTGGGTGAAAAGACTTTAAGTTACAAAAAGTTTTCAACAATCATGTTCACCGTTTTTATAGAATTAGATATTTAGTTTATTTGGGGTTTAATCTCATCAAAGTAGACAACAAGAAATTTGCCAACGAAAAACTTAAGTACCTCATTCATCAATCTCATGAAGGTATTTACAGTATTGGATAGCCCCAAAGGACATGAGTAGCCACTCATACAACTTTTCCTTGGTTTTGAAAGTTGTTTTCCACTCATCACCTTCCTTCATATGTATTTGGTGGTATCCACTCCTCGAATCAATCTTAGGTAAAACTATAGCACTATGAAACTCATCTAGCACATCATCTAATTGAGGTATATAATACTCATACTTAATAGTAATTTGGTTAATAGAACTAATATCAAGACACATTTTGCAAGTTTCATCTTTCTTAGGGACTGAAAAAGTTAACACCAAACATAGGCTCTTACTCTCTATAACAAAACCTATGGCAATCAATGCCTCTATTTACCTTTATAAATCATTAGATTCTTAAGGATTGCATTTATAGGCTGACCTATTAGGTAAAGGTGCACTAGGTTCCAAATCAATTTGATGTTCAATTCTTCTAAAAGGTGTAAACCATATGGAAATTCATTTAGGAAGACATTATGGAAAATTCATTTAACAAGGGTGGAAGGTAAAAATGTGTTATGGTTTCATTGGATGTCATATTCTTTTCAATACTCAATAATACCATAATGGGTTTGCATTTTTAAATGGTCTTTTAAAGTTGATTGGCATTAAGAAAGAAACTCTTTTGGAAGGTGTTTGGCTTAGTTGATGTTTGATGTAGTTTTTGAATAGGTGATATGGGGTAAGGGTTAAGATTTTCTTGTTAAACTTAAAGGCCTATATGTTCAATCTCTCATTATGTATCATCTCTCTATCAAATTGTCATGACCTCTTTAACAACAAATTACAAACATCTATAGGAATGACATCATAGACTTAAAAGACTTGTTTGGCAACTTACAAAGTGTCTCAATTACTAAACCATTGTAGTTTATAGGGTCTAACATGGCCAAAAGTTGGTAAACTTAATTTTTCCATAAGAGTAGTGATATTCATACTAGTATAACTTCTACTATCATTTAACATTGAACAAAGTTCTTCTTTTGTGGTGTAACTAGTTTGAAATAAGTTTTCCTTTTAGTTATCATGTATATTAATTTGGGTATGCAACAACCTCTTAGGAACAAGTAATTCTTCTTGATTGAGTTTAGCTATCACTTTCTTTTCACTCTCAACTTTAATTTCCTTTGTACTTTTCACACTCGCAATATCACTTCTATTATCTCTATCTCCTCCATGATCATAACTCTACTGTTTGGACAATTGGTTTATAAGTGCTCATAGCCATGTCATCTAAAACACTTCTTATTTTTAAGTACATTTCTATTAGCATGTTCTTACATTCTAGGATCTCCTTATTGGGCTCAATCATCTTTAGCTTACTAAGATCTTTAAAAGGGACATAAGGCTTGCTATAAGAAGGTAACCCATTTTGATACTCTCTTTGAATAATTTATTAGAAGTGGTGAATTTCAAGGCCTTAAGTTGTTTTTCCACCTTCAAGGCTAAGTTACAAACATCATAGAATGAATGGTATGATTGTAACTTTATTTTGTGAGTATCTCTTTATTCATTCCTCTCATAAATCTAGCTATAGTGTACTATCTTTTCTCTAATATGTCACTCCTTATTTTTAAATTTTTAAATTCTTTAATATAATCTTTAACTTTCTTGTCCCCTTACTTCAAATTGTGGAATTGAAGGTTCAATTTATGATTCTAGAGTAGGTTCCTCTTCTTCATCATCTTTTTAATTTTTCTCATGACCTAGCTCTCTTTTTTTTTTCTTTCTCTCTCACACTTTTCATGTTCTCTTACCATAATGAATCACAATCTTTAAACTTTTTTTAGGTAAATAAAATATATAAACAAAAAAAAGAAAAAAAAAAAAGACAAACCCAAAGTAACCTAACTACAAAGGACAAGCCATTAGGCAAGACAAAACAATTAAGAAGACCTCAAACAACCATATTGAACGTCTATCTAGGTTTCTATTAGATAGAGCTCAAGAAAGCATTATAAGATAACAAAATAAAACTACAAGCACTACAGTACAAGTTATTGTCATGAAGCATAATAGTATCTATGTACATCCAAAAATGATTAACAAAGCTTAACCTAGTACAAAGGAACCTAATCTCATAAGAGTAACCATATCTTATATTAAAATAATTTTGTTTAGAAAACTTTTTCTCATTTAAAAAACTGGGTCCACTTAAAAAAAAAATCCTTGGCTGAACTATTTTCCTTCCAAAATAACCTGAGAAAGAGCCCTAAAATATGTTTTAAAGCGACCTTGAGGAAACCCTTTAACTAGCCATAAAGGAGTGTAAAATCTTAAAAATACTATTTATTAAACAGTGCATGTGAACAGTGTTTCCAAGATAAACCATGAGGAAGGAATTTGGGCTCAAAAACTCTTGCTCCATTTCTTCTCATCATTAGACCCTTTATACTTAAAAACTCTTTCAATACCATAAAATCAATCAACAAACATATTTGGGTTTAGGTTTAGGCTACTAACAAACTTAAGAATATATAATTTCAATCCTAGATCATCATCATATTTTTTTCTTCTTCATATTTTATGGAATTCGGGCTCTTTATTAGAATCACTAGATAAGGAGATTTTATCATCAATAGGGGGTATATGAATAATGGTCTTTGTTTATAATGGGTTGTTCTATCATTGTTGTCCCTTGTGGTTTGAGCTTTATAATGTATGATAGAGCGGTCATTTATTTGAGGTGGGGATAATCTAACTTGGTTTTGGTTATTTGACCCTTGGCTTTGTATCACTTTGCCTAAATCTTGGGGCATGTTGTGCATTAATCTTGTGTCTTAAACCTTTCATTCATCTCTGTCTTCAAGTCAAGTAATTGACCTTCCAATCTTATATCACCAATTTTTCAAAGTGGTAAAGGTGATTGAGAACTCTCTATACTAGCCATATGGTTGATTGATTCAAACTATAATGGCTCGGGAAGTGTTTAAGGTGAATATTAAGTTAAATTAATGTTTTATAAACAGTGTTTTTAGATAATAAATAGTAATTTCGAAAATGTGAATAGTATTTTTGGTGGCTATACATAGTGAAGTTAGTGTTTGGGTTAGTTAAGTTTGGATTGACATGGTTTAGGTGTATAATTGAGCTTTAGTGATGTGTTTAAGTTGAGAAGAGATAATAAGGACAATTTGGTAAATTAGGTGAAGGAGATATATATATGTAAATGTGATGACAGTAGAATGGTAGTTGATGTAGGTAGGTGGATTATAGACTAATAAGTGTGATTAAGGTTAAAAGATAGATAATTGTGTTTAGGAAAATAATTAGCAATAATAAAGGTAAGGTAGCAAGGAAAAGAAAAGATAATAATGGGATTTAATAAAGTGAATGTACTTGCGTAACAAACCAGGGGCAAGGGTTTAGTGCAATAGATTTTGGGATATTACCACAAGCAAGCATGCAAGTTTACTTGGCCAATGATTGATATTACTAAAGGCTAAGATAAAAAAATTTAAGAGCTTTACGTTAAAATTTTGATAAGGCTTCTTCCTTCCCAAATAACAAGCATTATTCTGGTCAAATTTCGGCCAACCTCAAAAACTCCACACTTCAACAATCCCTAATCTCCTAACCTAGGCTTTAGTAACTATATGATCAAAGTCCATCCACCAATAGGGTTCAAACAATATGTAATCTCTCAACACACAAATAACATGCAACTTCCAAAGATAAAAAGCTAAGAGATGAGCTTATCTTTATACATTCAAACAAAGACTTATGTGAATGAATGAAGAATGCAAAGATAATAAACGAGCCTAAAGTATGAGTTCGCTAGTTTGAATCAATCTTCACTAATTTCCCTTATTTAAAAATTGGATAAAGATTAAAGAAAGACCAGAACAAATAAGTTCTAGTTTTCAAAACACACTTATTAGATTTCAATGTCAAAGTCTAATATTTACAAGAGAGAAAAAAACCTTTATATAGGCCATCCAGAACATGAAAAAATGACTAAAAAGCCCTTCAAAGAAATTACACAAATATATATTACAAAAGGGCACAAAAAAGTGTAACAAGAAAAGAATGCATGCATTGGGCAAGCCGACGCGCAAGAGCATGCGAAATTCAAAAAATTGATTGTCGTGGCAGTTTGCACTCGCAAAAACTAGGGCTTACATGTCGTGGCGCTGCATGGGCTACTACTTCTAGATTCTTCAATTGCTTCAATGCTGATTGATTGCTTCCTTGAAACTTCTAACTTGGTTTTAGGATCCTCTAAGTAGCTTAGGATGTCAATAAGGTGACCCAAAGCTTTGCTTGAATGAGATGATCCCATTTGATTGGCAGTGGAAGATTTGATATGCATGTCAACATATTCAAGCCAAGGGTTTGATGGTTTTGACGAGTAAAATTTAAATCAATCGAAAATGCAAGTCAAATGCAAGGGTCTTGTGACTTGCATTTCCGAAATGCTTGTTTCCACCATTAATACTTGCAATGGCTTCTTTACATCTCATTTTTTGAAATCGTTACAATTGACTCATTATTTCACCCCTTCTTGGCATGATGTGTTTACAATTACCTCTCTACCATGCCAAATCAATTTTCAACTGGAAAATAAACAAAATGAGTTCATGCTTGCTATTTATCCACTGGGTGTAGAGCTACGCAAACCATATAAATTATGCCAAGCAATGAGATGTATCAATGTTTCAATGTATTTTCCATATCGATCAAAATCTAATTACGTCCTATACAAAGAGGTTCCAACCATCTTTAATGCTCACGCCAATCACAAAAACATTAATCACTTTAAAACTTAAACTCAAAAACCCTAATTATAATATAAAACCTTAAAATCATGATTTAGTAACGCAACCATTTAGTATCAAGTCTATACGATTTAAGAATGAAATAATAAACCTTAACCTTTTTTTCATGTTGCTGAGTGAATGTCAAGTTAATTTTGAGTGAAGAATGACAACAAACACGAGTGACACATAAGAACGACAAACAGGAAGCACGATTAAGGAGAAAGCCGAGAGAATGGGAGACAGTATAAATATTGAAGGTGACAAACAGCATAAATATTGAAGGTGAAAAAGTTGTGTTGTTAGTTGTTGACTTGATATTTTGCTGAAAAGGAAGTAGGAAGTTGGAATATTGAAGCTGATCGGGAGACAAGGGGAGAAAATGAGAGAAATTACATTCACGAATATGAGACATTTTGGAGAGATCGTAGAATGATGGTTATAACTTAAATGGGTATTAAATTGGGAGCTGTGCTTATTTTTATTGACCCCAATATTTTTGGTTAATTTACTAATATCCCTGATTGGACATCCAAGTGCTTGGTTTGACAGCAGAAAATGTTTGGGAGGTTCCAGTTTTTGACGGGCCAATAGAAGATCTCCAAAATCCGCTGGCGCACTCATCCTCTTGCTGGCGATCGACTTTTTGCGGACTCTTGATGATCAAAACGATCAAACAATAAGAGCACGATATTAAATGATGGAGCTCTGCAATCTAGGGTTTCCTCCCAACCTATTATCGTTTTGTTAATCTTATTATTTTTGGAGAAAATTCAATCAAAGATATGGGGAATATATTTGTGAAGAAGCCTAAGATCACCGATGTAGATCGAGCCATTCTCTCCCTCAAAACCCAGCGACGCAAGCTTGCTCAATACCAACAACAGGTGTCTTTCTTTAATACTCAGTTGCTAATTTCACGTAATTTCTCTTCTTATTATTGTATATTACGAATTCAATAGTCCTCTAGTTGGATTGTTAACGTGTTATAAATAAATTTCATCACAGTTGTTTATAATTTATGATTTTAACAAATCTGTTTTCATTGAGCTAAATAAGTCTGTAGGGAGATTATTGGATGATCCTTTGTGCCAATTTTCATGTGGCAAGTATGAAATTTTATTATTACTTTACTGGAAAATAGATATATTAAATGGAAAACTAGCTATCTTGGACTCGGGTTCTTGAATTTGCGCGTTTAGTGATGTGAAGTGCGGGGCTGGTGGAAATTGATGAGAGGGACTCTAGAAATTCATGGGCTTGATATAGTTGTTTTAATGGCAAGACTGAAAAAAAATTGATTTTTTTTTGGTTCTGTGTATGTAGCACCCTCAAATTTGCATTCTGCTGAAGTGCTGGTGAATGTGCTTGTGTGTGAGGATATCTGTTCGTGTGGATTTATATGTTCATGTGTGCTAGCGTGCAGACATTTTCATGTCTATATGTGAATTTGCAATCTAAGCAAATTAATTTCTCTATGTCTTTTTCAGGGAGCTAGGTTATATATGGGTTGCCATAATAGAGACAAGTGATCTTCACACTTGTTTGGCATTTTATATTTATACATGTTGCTTTTTGTTTTTGCTATATGTTATTCACATGTTTCACTTACATGCAATCAATTTTATGCTGGAAAGTCCCGCAAAATGTTAATTTGGGGGGTAAAAAAAGAAAGCAAGGCTATTATCCCATTTTCAAGTTACCTTATACATTGTCAGCGGCTGAAAGCAATTTTCAAACTAGTGATTCTTCAAATTTCAAAGAATTGAGGCATGTTTTTTTTCTTTTTCTAAACTAATTGATTTCTGGAACTATTTTTTAGAAATAACAACTTTCTTAGTCTTATAATTGGATCTGTAGCCTGTTTAAAGAAATTTCCTTGAACAATTGTTCATGTAGTAACTTGATTTTTTTGCTTTTAATGACATTTTTTTTATGGTGTACGGTTTCCAGCTTGATGCTGTCATTGAAGCAGAAAAACAAGCTGCTAGAGACTTGATTCGCCAAAAGAGAAAGGATAGGGCTTTGTTAGCATTGAAGAAGAAGAAGACACAGGAAGAATTGCTGAAGCAAGTTGATTCCTGGCTCATTAATGTTGAGCAACAAGTAATTGTTCTTTATTTAAACTGAAGTCTATTACCCTCTCATTTTAGTTTGTTGTTTTGATTAAGTAAGGTCTCTGAGATTCACTCATCTATTTGATGGCCTTTACTTTGGTGTTAAGTTGTTAGCTATGTTGACTTAGATTATTTTTCTTTTTTCCTTCTAATTTTCTTAAGAAAAAAGATATATAAGCTTATGTTTTTTTTCCAGTTGGCAGATATTGAACTAGCAAGCAAGCAGAAAGCTGTGTTTGACAGTTTGAAGGCAGGTACAAATGCAATTAAGGCTATACAAAGTGAGATAAATCTGGATGACGTTCAGAAGTTAATGGATGATACTGAAGAAGCTAAAGCTTATCAAGATGTAAGCCTGACTGTGATTTCTATCTTGTTTATGTTTCTTTTGAGATAATGTTTATTTTATTTTGCTTCATATCTCTGTATATTTTGGTTTCAAATCCTGTGTATATGTAAATATGTATTTGCCCTTAAAAATCGATCAGAAATTGGTGTATTTTCCTTATAGATGGTCTGGTTTGTTTATGTTAAAAGTTATGACCATTATCTTTGCATTAATTAGGGATTCTCCCCACCTCTCTCTTGCTCCCCTTTGATTGTAGGAGAAAGGGAGAAGGGGAGAGAGGGCTGTCTAATGCAATCCTTTACAAGTACCATTTAAGATGAGGTTTTTTTTCACTGTTTGTATGAGCTACTTCTCACAATATCAGATTGATCTTAAGTAATACATCATAAACTATTATGGGTGTTAAAACAAATACAGTTGCATGTCGTAGTTCTGTGCTGTGTATCAAAAGAAAACCATTGCCAGTGTTGTGGCTTGTGCGTGGTTTACTTTTTTGATACTGGATGTAACAGTGCAAAATTACTGCATATTTGGACAGTATAAAAACTCAAGAAAATTTATGAATTTGCAGACCATTCTATGATTACTCACTTTATAGTCCCAACAATGGTTTTTACATTTTCCTTTTTCCACTCTATTGTTTTATTGATTTCTGAAGCTGAAGTGTCATATCTGTTGTGATCCTATAGGAAATCAATGCAATATTAGGTGAGAAATTGTCGGCAGAAGATGAAGAGGATATTTTGGCTGAATTTGAAAAATTGGAAATTCAGGTATGTGTATGTATTTTCTTTGAACAAACGGCTTCAACCTTCATTTATTCTCCTACTTATATTCATTCTAGTTAATGGCCGATATTTCTGAACACAATTATATCGAACTTCATCTTAATTAATATTACAGTTGATACTTGAAACTACTTGCTAGTACTTTTCTTGATTGCAGTCTTCTGTGAATTTTTTCCTATGCTCTTCTTGTAGAGGCAACAGAAATACAGAATATGGTTTTTCTTTTATCTTATTGGGGCTTACCAAATTATATTATTTTCAGGATAAAAATAACCTCTGTGTGCATGCATTTGTTTCCCATCTTTCTACATCATCCAACTGAATTTTTATTATACTTAAATGCAGAAGGCTTGAAAAGCTTTGAATGTTGTGGAAAATTTACAGTAAGATATTATTTGAAATTATAATTAGTACAGAATGGGTGAACTAAATTTGTTTTGGCTTATTAATTTTCTAGTTGCATAGTTATAAACATGGTGTTTCCAGTAAAACTCAACTTTTATTTACCTTTTTCTTTTTTGACTAAAATTTATATTTTTTATCTTACCATTTTGAAAGTTCACTTATGTTGTAGCACTTTTATATATATATATATATAATTATATAATGTCCTTTTTAATTATACTTTTATTGGAACCCCTTCTTTCAGATGTCCGTTGAAGATATTCCTGAAGTACCTAGTAAAGGACCATTGGAAGAGCATGAGCATTTGGACCTGCCTGATGTGCCAACCAAAGCCCCAGCTGCTCGTAAGGTGGTTGTGAACGATCCTGAAATAGCTTCAGTTGAAATGCCAATGAAGAAAAAAGGTCTGTCTCTCTCTTAGTCTTTCTCTCTTCTGCTTCCTCTCTCCACACACTCAAAAGAACAACGGCTTTACAAATTTCCAATGCCCGATAATTGTTCATATGCAGAATTGACGGAACCACTGCCTGCGTAGTGAGTTTTTAAACAATATTGCAACTTACAGTCTCGTGAACCTGCTAAGCATTCTGGATGCATCTTTTGCTTGTAGCCTTTTGTCATTGCATGTACCTTCTATTTTGGTTTGTTATTGTGTACATTATGGTTTGGTTTAGCTTTCACAATTATTATCCAAATAATATATGTACGGATCTGTGTAATATTTTAATATATTTAATACATCAATTTTAAAATCTAAGTAGGGGTAGATTTGATCTTAATTGAGGTCGAAAAATAATATGCTTGAGTTTGACTTGGTTCAAGTTATTAATTGCTTGAATTTGGTTTGGATGAACTTCATTTATTCAAGTTCAATTCGTGCATTTTTTGACAAAATTGAGTTAAATTCGAGTTAGTTGGGATCATATCAGCTTGTAAAAACTATTTTTTCTTCTTGATTTTTTTTGGGTGTCCCTCAAAAAAGTTATGTTTAGAAGTTGAACAACCAAACCAAAATATTAACAAGTATGATCCAACTCATGAGCAGATCCGAGCTAACCGAGCCCAAGTTGCCCAACCTATGGATTGTGTGTACTTTGTGAAAATAAAATATTTTAGAGATGAGGATAATACTAACTATTCAAAAAATTACCAAACGTGGCTCTCATTTTGTTCCTTCCAAATGGTCCCAAACATGATATGCCTGCAGAATAGTCAAGGTTCACAAAGTTTCCCCGAGCGAAGACAGGTTTCCTGTTTCTACATTCTTATACTTGATTCTATTTGTACAAACTTTTTACATATCCATATTGATTCATGCTAAAAAATATATGAATTACAAACTACAAGGCTCCTTGCCATCGGAGCTTAAGCTCCTCTAATTTGATGAGCTCAATGATTCACTGCCAAAAAATCTAGACACAATGAGCCTTGCAATATTCTCAGCTAAAACAGCACTTGTCTCCAGGGTGCTAGCTGCATTCTCAAAAACGTTCACGTAGTACAAATGTTAACCATCCAAAATGAACGGTGGAAATACTTCTGGAGCTTCGCAATGTGAGTAAGCACCCCAATCTATGTGAATCTTTTCCCTTCTCACACTAACATTGTCAAATTTAACAAAGAATCAGAATAGAATAGTGAAAGGGTTTTTGCAACAACATTTTGAATTAAAATAAGGTTTTTTCTATAAACAGCGATTAGAGGTATGGCTAAGGAGTGAATCAGGTCCAAATTTTCAGAACAACTATGCTCTCACCCACCCACCCACCCGCCGACAAACAAAGCCAACCAAAATATAACCAAGAAAGAAATACATCTATCACCAATTTATTTAATTTTGATTTTTTTTTTTTTTTTTGTGCTAATCTTTATTTTTTACAAGTGCCTCCTGCAAAAGATTCACACCAAAAATTGATTAGATCTACCATTTAATTAAGTCTTGGAAATGTAAATCTCATTGTGCATCTTTGTTAATTCCTTAAGATAGTAAACCGAAGGTTGATAAAGTATCTGCTCCTTAAATCACTATTAAGCTACTTTGATTACTCTTCGTAAGTAACAAAAATTAATTCAATGTGGCATTCGTGATTCTCCTTTCCATCAGTTACTGCCTAGTAACTACAAACTTCTTGAAAATATTACTGAAAATGCCATCTAACAGGAAATCTACTATTGGTTTATGAGAGAATAAATTGCAATTAAACCCTTTTTCACCATGTTGTTTTAGAAGGTCAGCGTCCTCTATTGTGCCAACTAAATTATGTCAATGATAGTCTTCCACCATTATGGGCTCAGATAAGTTCTAGTTCATTGAGACCTTGTTCATCATAGCAAAAGGTTCTTTTCTAACCAGAGAGATCCTAGTTATATGTAATGATGGGTTCAACTTAACTAAAACCAATTTGCCATAGAGAAGGTTGATTGGGTTTAGAGGCAAAAGCAAAGTTAAATGCCTTTTTTTGATGCATTTGAGATATATGATATCTGCTTTACTAATATTGAGAGTTGTACTCAAGGTTGTTTGCAGTGTTGAGTTAAAAACTTGACTTGAGGTAAACAATGTGTACAATCAACTAATAGACATACCTTATCTATCCATGTAACTTATTCACCATAGCGAAGGCGAAATAGAGTAGATGGATGTCAATCTGCAAAAATCATTTGGCCATATAATCCTTATAATCATTTTTCATCTCATTCCACCAATAATGTTTCTTTAAGTCTTAAAATATCTTTACTCTCCTAAGGTGAGTAGTATATGGTGTCTCATAAGCTTTATTCAATATTTTCTTCCTTAAATCCATATCTTGGGGAACACATACACAGTCCCTAAATTTTAGAATGTCATTTATCAACTGATACTGTGTCTCTCGATTGTTAAATACTTGTTATTTTACTTTTTGGCACCGTTAATCATTCAGTTGTTTTTCTTTAATTTTTGCCAATAGAGTACGTTAAAGTTCCAATCTAGCAAATTTATATCACTTTAATCTGCTCTTTAAGAAATTGTCTCTATAATTCTTTTCGTAGTATGAGTCGAGAAATGACAACCTTTCTACTCTACATTGACTACCGCATTAACTTTACCTAGTTGATAATGGATGTCACAATCATAGTCTTTAACAAACTCTAACCACTTTTTTTGTCTCATATTCAAATCTTTTTGAGTGGAATAATACTTTAAGCTTTTGTATTATATTTAATTTTGTATAAGTAATGTCTTCAGATTTCTAATGAAAAGACCACAACTACCAATTCTAAAGTATAGGAAGGAAATTGTGTCTTATAGTCTTTCAACTATTAAGAAGCATTTGTAATTACTCTATTTTTTTGCATCAATTTGAATCTTAAGCCATTAAGCAAGACATCGCAATAAATATCATAATCTATATCTTCTTTAAAAGCATTAAAATAAAGGTAGTTGTGAATCGTTTTTTTAATTCTTGAAAATTGTCTTCACAGGCATAAGACCACTGAAATCACACTTCTTGTTTTGTAAAGACAATAAATGGCTTGGCTGATTCGACAAAATCGTCTACAAATCTTTTATAATATCCAACCAAACCAAAGAAACTTTTTACTTCTTTTATTGTTCTTAGTTATTGTCATTCAAAAATTGTTTCTAATTTGCTAAGGTCTGCTAATATACCCTCTTTGGAGATCACATGTCCTAAAATAACACTCTGTTTAGCTAAAATTCACATTTCAAGAATTTGACATATAGTTGTCATTTTTTTAATAATTATAGCACAATTCTCAAGTGTTCTTCATGGTCAACACAAGTCTTGAAATACACTAATATATTATCAATGAAAACCTCCAGGAATTTATCTAAGCAATTATGGAAAACTTGATTCATCAAATCCATAAAAATCATCAGGGTATTAGTTAAGCCAAACGATATAACCATGAACTCATAATACCTATATCGAGTTCAAAAAAGTGTCTTAGGTGTATCTTTTTTTAGTAATCCTAATTTGATGATAACCCAATCTCAAATCAATCTTGGAAAATACTGAAGCTCCTTTAAGTTTATCAAATAAATCATCTATACAAGTTACTACGTACTTATTCTTTACTATCACTCTATTGAGTTCTCTATCGTTAATACACATATACAACAACTCATCTTTCTTCTTTACAAATAATACGGGTACACCTCATGGTGAATGGCCAGGCCATATGAAGCTTTTATCCATAAGTTTTTGTAATTGCTTTTTTAATTCCTATAGTTTTGTTAAAGCCATCTGGCATAGAGCTTTATAAATTGGCATAGTACTAGGTTTAAATTCAATATTGAAGTGAACTTCCCTTTCAAAAGCTAATTCTAGTAAATATTTGGAAAGACATCTAGATAATCTTGAACCATTGACACATCCTACATAATTAGACCTGATACCCCTCTTTTATACATCATATATGTTATAAATCATGTACAACCCATTCTTAATAATTTCTAGCTTTAATATTGTTAATTATAGTTGTCATCAAATAACCTTTTCCAAATGATCCTAAGGGGTTGGCCTAGTGGTAAGGGCAGGAGTCATCTAAAGTGGTTATCAAGATTCAAGTTACAATAAAGCTAATAACCCTTGATTTACTTGGTTTATGGTTACAAGTTTAGGTGGTCACAAGTTCCTGGGTTTAACTTGCTTAATTAGCTAGGGTTGACTAATGGGTATGGCAGAAAGTTCTCAAGTCATTAAAAAGAAGCTAAATTTATCATTATTATCCAAATTAAATCTAGCTCTTTTCTTTTGATAATCGATCTTGATGCCATATTTTCCATGAAAATTCATACCCAAAATCAGATCAAAATCAAACATAACAAACATAATAAGATCCATATACAAATCTTACCCTTGAATAACTATAGTTTCTCTTAGGTGTATCTCACTAGTCATTACACTATTATCATTAGGCAACTTTATCTTAATAGACTAAGCTACTTTTTATAGGAACCATACTAACCTATTTAATAACTCTAGATGAAATGAATGAATGTATGGCTCTTGTATATATCAATGCATACAAGGTGAAAGCATGGAAGAGTAACTGATCAATCATAATTAATAGGTTAGCATATATTTGGCTTTAGGCCACTACATAAACTTAAGCACTGTCAACACTTATTGACGAGGTTATTGATGTTAAGACTGGTGGTAAGATAACTCTATAATCCCTCTTCAAATGACCTAGCTCACCATACGAATAACATATATTGCATCCCATATAATAGCTTTTTGGATGTCTTTTTCATAAATTAAACATTATAGGGGGAAAGAAACTGTTGGAGCATTAATAAGTCTTTGCCATCTATTCCTCTAATTTTCTTATTTCCCTTTTATTGAAACTTTTTTTTTACTTTTATTATCTTGAAAACCAAGAACTTCAGTACTACTCTTAGGTGTTGCAGTAGGTAAGGAAGTATTGGATCTAATTTTCACCAAAGCATTACTAGATAACTTATTAACATAAACATCTGCTATCAAGGCACAAGGTAATACCTTAGCTTAAGTTTGAAGTGGTTTTCGACTTATTGTAACACGTAAGGCTATTGTTAGATTGAGGCTTTGTATAAATCTCTCTAGTTTAAGTTATCACATCCTTACTAAGCCTAGGAAAAACTAGCCATAACATTAAATTAAGTAAAATAATCCTTAACTATCCTATTACCCTATTGTGAAGTAATAACTCTTGGGTCTTTACTACTACCATCTATGTTGTCTTGAAGTCAACTTTAAACACTCATATAAAATCTCTCTAATTCATAGTGGCTATATCATAAGTCTATTTAATCAACTCCCACTAGGTATGAACAACTCCTTTCAATAAAAAAAAAATTTGGCATAACAAACCTTTTCTTAATCTATCATAAGAAATATCTTCATTATGCCTTTTATTGGCCTAATCCATTCATCAGCTTATTTAGGGTTTGTTATACCCCAAAACTCTAAGGGCTAATGTTGACTTGGTAGTCTATAAATTGGCTTAACCTTATCCTATATTACTTGTGGCAACCTACTACTATATATTACTGTAGACTAGTTTTTTTCTTATGTAACTAAAATATGTCTCTAATATATAATAACAGATCCCACTATTGGCTAGTAGCTAACTGGAGAACTTAACTAAGTTCTTGCCTAGCTTAATAAATTTTTTTACTCAAGGTTATCTCACTGCTAAACCTTACTAGTTTTTCTTTCTAGTATTCATTATTTTTTTTTTTTTATTTCTAAAACTTGGAGTACTCTCAAGTTCTTATAACCTTTAGCTTAATTCTTTTATCTTTCAGCTTACAACGTATATCGTGTAACTTTATCTTCTTTTATTTCTTTTCTTATATGTTTTTGTTCTTACTGTCTGAATACTGATTTATGTCATGTAATATGTATCATGGTGCTAAAATCATGTTATTTGCCCTTAAGCTTGTTTGCTGAAAACATGCACTGAAAACACTGTTGGGATTCGAAGATCCAAAATATTGAAAAATTGAATAAAAACTATTTTAAAATCTCTGTGTATTTGAATATACTTGTTATACTGATCAGGCTGATAAACACAAAGATTTGACATCTTGTCCATGTGGGTTGAATAATACTAGCGAAGTACTAGTAAGTTGAAATATCCTACTATACTAGTCCTTAGACCAATAAACTGAAATCTAACCAATTTGACCACAGTTAGAAAGCTAAAATCCCATAGATACCTTTTTGTATTCACCTTTAATATCTAACCAAGAGGTCAGACCTTAATATTGAAAACTAATGCACGAGAATCACTTGATCCCTTTCTGAAAACACTGTCATAGCATGTTATACTGAATCATGTTATGCATGTATGTTTTCTTATTATTTATCTTTTCTTTTTATTATAGTTTATCTTACTGAATCAGCTATTATAGTTTTGTTCTATGTATTATTACTATTTTTTTGTTTCTATAACTTATTAATAAGTTCTGTGTGTACTGTCCTATACTCTGTTATGTTTTTACCAGCTTTTTGTTGCTACCTTCCTGTTTCCACTATGTTTCTATCTTTATCTCAGTTTTTTATTTGTATCCTATCACTAGATTATGCTATTCTAGGTTACTGATGAATTTCTTATACTCATATAAGACTGAAGGTGTGATTCTAGAAAAAATATTTTATCTTTTCTTTTTTTATTTCTTTTTTCTTTATGCTTTCTTCTTTTACTTTCTGTTTTGCTACTTTTACTAGGTGCACGGGCATACATGTGGTCATATGTTAAGACGTGCTATCTTTTGAAATGTTTATGCTAAATTTTGGCTTATTGCATGGGCGTATGTTTCAAGACATACGAGCGTGTATGCCAAGCACACAGTTATGTCTCTACATACATAGGCATGCAACAACACTTACCACACCCCCATGTTGCATATACATAGGTGTGTGGAATTGAGAATAGGTACATGGGCATGTTTTCCACTAATATAGGCGTGTGTCTAAACTTGTCCACGTGTTCATGACAACCATGCACGGGCATGTTACTGCTGAAATATGATGACATGGTCATGTGCCTACGAGCACATGGTTATGTGTCTACCATGCTTCAATGATAATACACCAGGAAAACCTAGAAACTAGGCCAAAACTCTCTTAATCTTAAAATCTTTATAAATAAACTTATTCTAGCACACAGCAAGTTTCTATCATAACCTTTATCATCTCAAAATCATGCTAAATCTCTAACTAATGTCATCCAAGGATTTAAATGCTATAAAATAGAAAAAAAGGCTAGGAAATACTTATTTGGAATTGTTAAGGATCTCTATCTCTTTAACTTTGACTAAATCCTAACTGGATTAGTTGTTAGAAGCTGAATGAATCTCTTTGAAAATCATTTAGGTTAGTTGGGAAGGATGGAGAAAAGAAATGGTTAAGCTGGCTGAAAAGGCAAAACCTCTACTTTATATAGCTATGCGACCTAAGAAAGACATATGATCATGCGCTTACAAGGCATACAATCATGTTTTTCATACAAAGGGCACACGGGCATATGTCTAAGACACACAATCATGTGTAAAGCACAACCCATTTAAAGCCTTTCTAAAAAGACTATTTTACCCTCAGACCTAATCTCTAGCTATAAAATCTCTCTTATAACCCTCATCCAAGGCCTAAAAAGACCATTCTAACCTCGAGGATGTTATATGACTAAGGGTTATGGAACACTAACATCAATATTTATTTCCCACTCTACTGCTTTTAAGACAAGTAGAGCTATTAAAACTTTTAGTGCTAGTCTTATTATAATTTTAAATGTAGGTATTTCTTGCCTCTATCATAACACTTTCTCAATTATATTGTAAATAATTTTCTTATCTAAACTTAGATCCGCTATTCTTAAGGGGCCTTTCTCTTTAGAACCAGCCAAACCTAAACATACCTAGCCTATAAATTAAACCTTGTGGCAAACTTCTTAATAGAACTCGAACCCTAAGTCAACTCAATAAACTCTTGAGCATAAGCATATGTCAAATTAGCACTCTTAAACTTCTTATCAAACTTTTTTGAATGTTTTTCCAACTCAATCTTGACATATCAACCAATATCTTAGCTAGATTCAACCAAACTCGAGTACCACTTCTCAACAAATATACCACATATTGCACTTTCTCCTTATCACTCATCTTAAACAAATCCATAACTCTTCAAAGCCCCTATCTATTCCTCAACCATTGTAGGATTTCTTGAACCAATAAATTTCTATAGGTGATGAATGCTTGGCAAATTATTGATCAAGTGTAATTTTTTATCTACCATGATATGACCTCTCCTTTAAGTCGTTATCAAAGCTTAGCCTTAATCTTTTATCTATCAAAGCTTAGATCATCTCTCAAACAATCAAACCAAATAAAACTTAAGAGGAACCTCTTCTAGAAATAGCTCTAATAGAACCTTTATTCTCAATTACCTCATTTCTAGCTCCCATAGCCCTCAGACCTGTATACCTCCTCATTTCTAAAATTTTATTAATAATTAGTTAATTAAGGAGAATTCATATTATCAAGAATATAATGTTTATAATGAGTAGGCATGATGAGCATTGGCTATCAAAGGGACCTTTTAGATTCATAACTAAATGCAATTTTTGAAAACAATACAATTTCTAAAACAATTTTATGTTTGAAAATATATTTTCAAGACAAATCTTGCTTTGATACCAACTAAATGTAATACATTACTATATTTGTTCTAATAAAATAACTTTATTTAATATAATATTATATCACATTTTAAATTTCTCTTTCATAATATATCATATACAAAAAACTTAATTATCATTTATTCATAAAAATAATATGGAACTAATAAACTTAATGGAAAACGTAATATAAACACATTTTTAAACAACACCTCTTTATTAACTTTTAATAATATAAAACATAATATTGTTTACAAAAATAAACCATTAAAAATGGTTTTGAAAACATTACATTGTGATTACATTATTCATATTTACATCTTCGATAATAGCAACCTTTCATGCAACTACCCATAAGAAGAAACATAACTAAAAACTATAAGGGGAAGGGATTGGAATAAGTGACCAGTCACTCAATAACCAGAATCTTAACCTTAGCATACATAACCTTTAATCTAAAATTTATATCTTGAGTGTCTTAACATATCATGCTTTTAAATCTTGATATCCTATATTAATTTCTTTAAAATATTATCTTGCTTTCCGTTTTATAGTCTTATTAATTCTTAAATTATTTCCTCTAATTCATGAATGCTGAGACATATATGCCAAGCTAAAATCATGCTAAAGACCATGACTTTCTTTTTCATAAAGGTTGCTCAAAATCAGTCGTGCTTCGTGATTTGCTCTAATATATCACAACCTAAAAACCTCTAAAATTTGATAATCCATATAATTTTGCATTAGCCAACTCATGCATAATCATCATAAGATATATTACATAAAATAAACATCAAAACACTACATATCATGCTTTATATGAATCATTACACATCTCATTCTATTTCCTTCAAGATCTACAACTTAAAAGCCCAATATCATCAATTTCAAACATTAACATGCTTATCATCATTAGCAAATCACTCTTCATCAAAGAGAAGAAACGAAATATACCTGGCAACAACTTTCACAAGCATTAATCATACATATAAAAATTAAAGCTAAACATATATGATTCAACCATTATACTTAAAATCAACGTAGATCTAACACATCTAGTGCTTAATTCAATCATACCATATCAAAATCATTTTAAAAATCATTGTCACATATGCATTCAAACATATAGTAGCATTTCATAGCAAATCAAGCATGAGAACCTAGATTCTAGAGTAAGACTCACTTGGTTGTTTATCCTTTTAGCTTTCTTTCTCTAGCTTTTCTCTAATCAAACTCTAGATAAACCTTTAACAATTGACCTTGCTTTGTTTTCTACTTTACACTTTTTAAAGAACTCCAAAAATTTTAAGAAATGCACTTGTGAAATTTGAATGAGAATACTATTTTATATAGGCAAAAACCAACTCAACATGCACGATTGTGTGCATAAATGTACATGATCATGCATGACAAAAAATTTAAAATATGCGTGCCTTTCTAAATTATACACGTTGTAGCACCTTAGAATGACATGTGTATAACCTATAATAAGGCTAAAATGACCATTTTATCCCTCATATCAAAATTAACTAAATTAAATGCCTAAAAATAACTAAAATTCCTTTTTTCTTACACTCAAATTCATGCTTATAACTATATCTCTATATAAAAAAGTATAATGTTTTTCTTACATGTAAGCTTTTAGAGAGAGTCACACCCTTGATGTGAATCTATCAAATTGGCTTAAAAATGCATTCAAAAGTTCAAAGAAGTAAATAGTCTCTAAACACTTCAAAATAACTCCACAAAAAACCCAAATATCATCAAACATCCCAAACTACTCGTTTTCATCATCAAATCAAGAAACAAATCAACATAACATCACAAATGGGAGGAGTCGAGAGCGTGTACCAAATTTTAGGCAATTTTACATGTAACACTTACTAGTTAGCCAAATGTAATCACCAAGCATAAAGGCAAAACTACCAACTTGGATTTTCGCCGCCAAACTCTTGGCTAAAGCTTGGATAAAGGAAGAACTTCAATTCTAGAGACAAACTCTAAGAATCAAAAGTGAGAGAAACTATTTCATCAAATTATCAACTTTAGCTTTTACAACTTTTCATGTCTTTACATATGGTATTCCTTAAAGCATGGTCAAAGTTCTAACATTAATAATAATTACACAAAAATGAAATTATAAAATATTACAAATTTTCTAGGCCATTAAAATGAAAAACTTAGCCCATGCTTTAATAAATTCAAGCTATACCATTTTTCCTTAAATTAAGGAATCATATCCCCATGACTTTGTAACTTGCTTATCTTTTACTCTTTGAATCAATTAAAGTCAAATTTGGTAAGTGGGCCTAATTCTCTTTGATAAATATGGGTTGGGATTGGATAGCCAAATATGACTCTTTTTGAACAACCTTATTACCTTAGGCCATTTATTTGTATGTTTGCTTGGCTTCGAATATAGGCTTTACATCTTGAATTTGTTTTAAACTTATTGTACAACCATTTGATGAATTTGCTCTTAATGTATTGCGAAGAGTAAGGGTTTGAATGCTTGAACTTTATTTGAATGTATTATATTATTCTCTAGTTGATTTGCTTACCTTGATTCCATGGCATAAACCTAGCTTTTCATACTTAGAATTGGTGGTTCCGTATTAAGATTGGATGATTAGATATGCATTAATCTTGCTTAGATGATTACGTGAAGGAAGTATAAAGTTGAATTGTGAATCTTGGACTTTATAACTAGCTTAGATGACTTAAATCACATCACCCATACACATCTTATTCACAATTATACACTTGTACACACTAGTACCCTAAAAGTGTATGAAACCTTATTTAATTGCTTTATATAGATGACTTGAGTGCCTTCATCCTATGAGACATTAGATAATGAGATTCTCTTGTTATAAAAAGACTTCAAAGAGCTTTCAAATGTAAGTTTGTTTTGGAAACACACCTTATATTTGTGTTTTGTCCTTTTGATTTTTGTTTTAGTGAAAAATGGTGATCCTACAATTAGAACCCAAAACTTTGTATGAGTTTTAAAATTCTGCTACATGGCCTCCCTTTTAATGATTGTAGATTACTCTTATAGATATCATCATTCTCATTATTATTAGAATGAAGTTGGTTTTATCCCTCAAATGGAGCCTCATCAACTATCCATTACATAATTGAATACTTGTATGATAATGGGATTATTATAGTCTATGCTAATAACTACTATAAAGTAGTGGCACTCTAGAGTGAGCGATCAATGTTAAAGGTACCAAATCAATATAATCAACTTTGAGATATATAGTCTAGTTATAGTGAACATAATGAGTAAGCCATAGTCTGTACCTAAAACAAGGTTAAAGTATTATTAGAAGGGCATTACTACTCTATTTGATTTCAAATCTTAGAAAGACTAAAAAAATCTAAGGTATAAGATGAAGAAAGTTGCCATAAAAATAAGAGATCTATGAAAGAAATCCTTTTACAACATCATTTTTTGAGGACGAACTCAAGCAACAGTAAAGGCTTGCATGTTAATATCTCTAAAAGAAGAAGTAGTAAACCTATTCACCTAGAGGTGACAAAAATATGCTAAGAAAAATCAACTCAAGAAAGATTTAGGTGACAAAAATGATGGTGGTATTATAGTAAGTGATCAGATACTAGTAGATCAGGCGGTTATGATATAGGGTAGATCTATAAGGGTAGATTTGATCATTATAAAGTTGACAGATTTTAACACGATCATAGGTATGAATTTCTTGGATAAACATAGAGCAAAAATTTTTTGTAAAAGAAAAAAGGTTAATATCTAACTAGGTGATAATTAGTTTATGTTTGGAGATGGTAAGATTTAGGGCAAGATTATTTTATATGTTAAGGTAAGGAGAATGTTGAGTAAGGGTTATATGGGTTATTTAGCCAATATAGTTTGCTGTAATGGATTCAGCCTAACTATTAATAAGTATCTATAGTGAAAGAGTTTATAGATACATTTCTTAAATATCATCTAGGGTTGGCTCTTGAGAGAGAGGTAGATTTTAGTATTGAGTTAGTCCTTAGTATAATATTTATCTCTAAGAATTCGTATCAAATGGCTCCAATTAAGTTACATGAGTTGAATAAACAGTTACAAGAGTTATTGAATAAGAAGTACATTAGGTGAAGTTATTCATCTTGGGTTGCTTTCATTTTATTTACTAAGATAAATGATGGACCAATGAGGATGTGTATCGATTATAAGGAGTTAAATAAGGTGACTCTAAGGAATAAGTATCTATTTCCTAGGATTGAAGATTTGTTTGATCAGTTGAGAAGAGCAGTGGTTTTTTTCTAACATTGATTTAAGGTATGGGTATTATCAGGTTCAAGTAGTTGATAAAGATATACCCAAGGTTGTAATACTATTTGGGTTGACAAATGCTACTATAAGTTTATAGATTTGATGAATAGGGTATTCTAGGATTGTTTTAATTAATTTTTATTGGTGTTTATAGATGATATTTTAGTTTTCTCGAGGAGTAGAAAGAAGCATGAGAAATATCTGAGGATTGTGTTGTAAAATTTGAGAGATAGATAGTTGTATGCTAAGTTTTCTAAGTGTGAGTTTTGGTTGGATAGCATGACCTTTTGAGGGTATGTCATATCGGTAAAGGGTATTTCTATTAATCTTAGTAAGGTAAAAGTAGTGTTAAGTTAATAGAGTCCAAGGACGACCAAAGAGATAAGAAGTTTCCTTAGGTTAGTTGGTTATTACTAAAGGTTTATTATGGGATTTTTTAGTTGGATGAGGCTTTTGACTACTTTGACTATGAGGAAAGTTTCCTTTGTTTGGACTAAGGAGTGTGAGGCTTAGTTCCAAAAGTTAAAGCAAAGGCTAACTAATACATTGGTGTTAACATTACTTGAAGAAGAGGTTAAGTATAATATTTATGTTGATGTATCTTATCAAGAGATTAAGTTAGTGTTAATGCAAACTGGTAAGGTAATAACGTATGCCTTTAGACAGTTAAAAAATTATGAGTTAAGATATCCTACATAAGACTTAGAGTTGGTTGTAGTTGTTTTCTCATTGAAAATTTATAGGTATTATTTGTATGGAGTAAATTGCTATATTTATTTAGATCAAAAAAGTTTGAAGTATTTCTTTCTATGGATGGAGCTTAATAGGAGGCAAAAGAGATAGTTAGAGTTAGATAGGGACTATAATCATGTGTCAAATATCATTCACGTGAAGCCAATGTGTTTACTAATTCTTTGTTAGGAAAATGGTTTTATCTAGGATTTTTATTCAAAAAGAGTTATAGCTGAGATTAATAAAAAGCAGATTAAGGTTGCAACTACTGGGTTTTCTAGATTGTAGATTGTGTTGACTCTGTTGAATGGAATTTTGGTTAGGTAGTTATCTTATAACTAGTCTCAATGATAGTTTAAAATATTAGAGAAGGTGTAGTACCTAATTTTAAGTTAAGAGATAAGATTCTCAAATTCAATAGTAGAGTTTGTGTTTGAGAATGTTAGGTTGAGATATATGATTTTTGCTAAGGCTCATAATATAGTATATTTAATGCATTCGAGTAATGTTAAGATGTATTAGAATCTCAGGAAAGATTTTTAGTGGTTTTCAGACATGAAAAAAGATATAACATATTTTGTAACCAGAAGTTTAACTAGTTAGTAAGTTAAGGTAAAACATCAAAGACTTTTTGGTTTGTTACAACTATTAAATATGCTTAAGTGGAAATGGGAGATTATTTCATAGACTTTATATTAAGTTTTCCTTGACAAAACAATGTCTGGGTGATTATGGACAAATTAAATAAGTAACATATTTCTTGCCTCTTTGAGAGAGGATGTCTATAAATTAGTTGGGCTAGCTATATGTTAGGGATATAATAGGGTGACATGAGTTTGAGGTTCTTGTCTATTTTCTTGAGTAGTCTCTAAAGGATTGATAAGCAAATTAAGAGGACAAATCAGATTTTAAAGGATATATTAAGAGTTTATCATATGGATCATAGGTCGAGTTAGACTTAGTTACTACCTTTGACAAAGTTTACTTATAATAATATCAGATGGCATCGTTCGAGGCTTTATACAGTATGAGGTGTAGGTCTTATCTATATTAGGATAAGATTGGTGAGAGAGATTCTTTAAAGGCTGTTATAAGTTTTAAGATGACTCACTTAATGATTAATCAGATTCAAATGATTAGGCAGCAGATGAGACAAACCCAATATCAATTAGAAGAGTTATTTTGATGAGAGGCATACATAGATAAAGCTTTCGATAGGAGATAAGGTGTATATGTGATGTGTGTAAGGCTGTTATAAGTACATTTAATGCTTACTATATACGTGTGGTGAGATTTGGTGTAAAAGGTAAGTTGTAGACACCCCATATTGGACCCAACAGGGTCACCCCCGATAATGAAAAAACCTGGATGTTGATTTGGAATTTTTGAGATGTTGAGCCAAAGATGGATGATTTAAAAAAAAAATTAATTCAAGTAGCTAACCTAAAAAAAAGAGAGAATAAAGAGGCCTAGTGCACATCCCTGACTTCAGCAGCAGGCATGTTGGCCCGGCTAGAGGAGACGGCCCAAGGATAGGCCTGTAGTGAGCGCGTGCTTCACACGTGCGATGAAGTGGCCAAGCCTGTGCTTATCGCGCGTGTCATCCATGCGCCAGCTCAGTCAACGGTAACTGCCTTCTTTCCAGCGTATTTTTTTTCCCTTTTTTCCTGCTCTTGCCAGCCTGCGTGTCACACGATGTGTGGCTGGACAGCTGGCTGCCGTTTTCATCCAAATTATCTATAGAAGGAGAAAGAGAAAAACTTTTCAGGGGAGCTGGACGGGGGCTGGAGGAGAGAAACTTTCGGGAAAAGAAAAGGGAAAAAAAAACTTTTTGGGGAGAGAAAAAAAAACTCTTTCAAAACAAACAAAAAAAAAATAAGAAGAGAAAAATTTTTTGGGAAAATTTATCGTATTCGAAAATCAATCTTTATGCTCTTCAATCTTCGGTTCAGCATCGATAAATTTTGAATCAATAGTTTTCAGGTAAACCCGTGAGGGGGAATCTGTTTTTAATAACATATTTGTAATGTTATGCTTTATTTTTTATATTTTGTATAAATATTTATTTTACATATTTTTAAGATGTTTATTTTGTATATTTGTATTTTATGTGTTATACTTTGATTTTCTGTATTAATATCCTGTATATTTTATGTTAATAATTCATATGTTGTATTTTTGTTTATTTTGTACACAAATTTATCAATATTCTGTATTGATATTTTCCGTGTTGTATTTTATGTGTATTTGGATATTCTTCATGTATTTTTTTAAGTATTAATATTTTATTTATTTTGTATATTTCCTTTTTATATATATGTATATAAATATTTCTTGTGTTATGTGTTTTGTTGTTCGTATCTGATGTTCGATTTATTCTATGTATCTATATTTTTCATTAAATCCTTCATATTCTCATTTCATATCTTCAAGTTCTGCATGTATATGTATTAAAATATACTGTATATGTGCACAATAAATGTTCTTTAAATGTTTGATGTGCTATGTGTAACGGTATATATTAAATGTATTGTCTTGCATGAACGGATGAGACTGGTCGCCATGATGGCTGCAGGTGGCCATGTTATTCCCCCCTCCAAGGTTCAAACCACGCTGCTGGTGCAAAGTTGCTTTTTATGTTTTTGTTTTTATTTTTATTTTTATTTTACATATTCATTTTATTTTTCTGGCTACCGTACACAAATACATATATTATTATTTTTTGTACATACATCATATTATGTTATACTGCACATATACCTATTATTGCATTTTGTGCATATATTATATGTATTTTGTATGTATATGTTATATGTATTGTGTAATTATTGTATTGTGCATATTGTATACATTGAATGTCTGTATATATTGTATGTATTGTATGCTGTATACATAAGCTGTGTGTATGGTATGTATATTGTGCTATATATATAAATTATGTACATTGCATGAGTATTATTCAGTATAAAAAATGTAAATAAACTGTGTAAGCCTTCTGTAAAAGTGAATTTTATATTTTGTGTGCGTCCGTGCATATTCTATGTATAATATTCTACATGCAAAGGGAATGAATATGGCTGTTGCGTTGGTGGCAAGAGGCGGAAGGTTTAGTCTGTTTGGCGCTTAGGTTCGAGTCGCGACTGGGGGGAAATCTACTTATTTTACCTACTATGCGTGTGTGTATATATTATTAGGCTTTCTGGTTGGGCTGCATTCTGTATATTTCCTTAGATAGGCTGCTTCTACTTGGGCTAGAATATTGATTTAAACTGTTCATTCTTATTTTTATTCTATAGGTATAATTTGTTTTAATTAAATTTTGTTTTGTAGGATTTATTTAACATATTTGTTTATTTCATTGGATTAACTAACAAATTTTTTTTTGCAGGATTTATTTATTTATTATTTCTAGGCTTGTTTAAGGTTAGAAGAAATGTATAGGGGTGTATGGAAAAATGGTTGTAATTTTTAACTTTTAATTTATATTGATTTGGTTGTATATTCTATGACTAACCTAATTTGTTTTGCAGGATTTATTTATTATTTCATAGCTTTGTTTAGGGTTAGAGAAAATGTATAAGGGTGTATAGAAAAGGGTTTTAATTTTTAATTATTTTCTTTTTCATATTTTATTATTTTCATGAATGCATGTAATTTATTATATGTGTGTTTAATATTGCATCGTGTGATAATCCGGAACTTAATTAAACTCGGTAACGTGTTTAACGAACGAATCACAATAGTGGAGGCCGACTTTCATACCGGGCGGCATGGGTGCCTAACACCTTCCCATTGCCGTACCTGACTCTCTGAACCCGACCCATTGGGTAGGTGAGGGGTAGTTGGGTCCTTTGCAAAGGATTCATAAATCGTCCATCCTCACCGATGTGTATTTTCCCAGGGTTACTCCCGGGTGGTGACTCCATAGACTCCGTAGCGGGCCAAAAACCCGTTATGCGCTCCTCTTAACCACGTTTAGGGTGGTTAAACAAGAGTGGTAAGTCTATCCTGGCATGGCACGACAAAAACCGGTACTACAGCTCTGGCGACTCCACTTGGGAAAATGCGAAGAGTCGATTCCGATGTAGTAAGTTTGTAAAGCACTTCTAAGTTTGATCAAGTTTCTTGCATTGCACAACACTCACACCCACTGTGCACTCCTTGTCCCTATCAACCTTGATGGAAATCTAGACTTCGCTCGAAAGTCCACTCGGCCTAGGGGTAGTCTGTCTTGTACATCAGCCATGGGCAATGTACCTTCGTGTATATAAAAAGAACATTTGGTTCTCGCCTAAGGTAGCCCTTGACCTTTACCCGAGTCAAACCCATGTAGTGGCCCATAGATGTTAATCCTTAGGACCTATTTTTGTATGTGATTGATCGAGTCGAATCCTTATATATAAGGTCTCAAGTTTTTGTTGCCCATTCTGAAATATTCCTTGATCCATGACATCAAGATATCAGTGATTGTTTCTTTAAGTGGCCCTCTACTAGGAGAAAACTTTTTGAAACATCGTTTTGTAGAAATCTTTGTGACATGTCTCGACATACTCCTAAATAGGCACATAAAACTCGAAACTTCATACGTAAGGATTCATTAGGTCTAGGACCATTGGGTCTTCTGGTGACTCAATGGATACTAACCACTTAGGGTAGAATTGACTTTTCTAACTTTTCATTAACTGAAGTAATAAGGGGGCGAAGGGAGTGATAAGGGGACGAAGCCTAGATTTAAAAGCTTTTCCTCTTTCAAGTCGCCTCCAAAGGGCATTTTCATCTTTTTTTAGCCTAAGTAGATATGTTCGATTTGAATCATCCTATAGGGGTAAAATTGTCACATGTCACTCTAAGTAGGTGTTTTTAATCTAAATCATTCTTGTAAAGTGAAAATCGTTAGGTGTCATCTGAATTGGCTAATTTTGATCTAAATTACCTCATAGGAGAGTTTTCAAAGTAAGTAATTTTGATTCGAGTCTCTCACAAGGTAAAATCATTTAGGAGTAATCCCTCATTCGTCTTGTCTCACTTGTTGCATAACTTTAGGTCTAAGTCGTCCCATTGTTGAATTCAAAATCTCATCTTTAGGGCTAAAAATGTTGTCATTAGGTTTCTTTTAAGTTTAAGTCTTCACTCTACTTAGACAGTAGACCCATAATTCCTTTGTCTGTCTACTTATTGAACCCATCTTTTGCCACAATTCTTGTTGAGTCTAATAAAGTCGTCGTTTAAAATAAATTCATTCATTTAATCTTGCATACATATCATGCATAAACACATCATGCACTAACATGTAATTTTGCAACCATTCACTGGGGGAAGAGAAATATGACCAAGGGAAACATGATGGAGAAGCTTGAGAAGATAATTGATGAAATGCTTGCTATAAAAATAGATGACTTGATGAACAAAATGGCCCAAATGATGACAAAAATGGAAGGAAAACAGAAAGTAGGAGAAACTAGTGAGGTGAGGGGTTTAGCTCAAGAGCAACAAAATGATTCAAGGGATGACTTCTTCGATTTGGAAGATTATTTGAAAACCCGAGAAGAAAGAGAAAGAGGCTCAAAAAAGGCAATAGAGGTACTCATGCCCACTTCGAGGGACAGAGTAATAACTGAAAAGTTAGAACAATTAGAGAAGGCCATAATGAAGCAAGGAGCATTATTCTCATTAGACTGGGATCACTTATGTTAAATCCCAAATCCTAAATGGCAAATAACCTAGAGGGGGGGTGAATAGGTTATTTAAAAATATTTTGCAATTTTAAATCTTTTTTTTTTTTATTCTACCAACTCAAACAAATGTATAATTCCAATTAATCACAACCAAGCAAATAATTAATATAAACACAAATTAAATAGAGAAAGGGAAAGAAATGCTCAGCCAATTTTATAGTGGTTTGGAGCTTTGAACACAAGCCTCCTACATCCACTTCTTCAAGCAAACCCTCTTGAAGTTTCCACTAGTTGAATCGGGATTGCGCCCAACCGCTTACACTAGTTGATTCGGGATTGCACCCACAATATAGTTTTGATTCAAGGGAATTTCGCCCTTAACAATAGTTATACGGGATTGTGCCCAAAAATGTTGTAAGCAAGATGTAAGAACAATATTGCCTCTCTAAGGCTGATAAACAATTTGCATAAATAAATTTCCTCAAGATTTAGCAATGAGAGGAATGAAAGATGAAGTAAGATTGAGAGAAAATTAAGGTTAAGTTGAGTGCACTTGTTCTCCAACCCTTCTCACTTCAAAAAGTCTTCAATTTATAGTTCAAAGCTTTTGGAAAAGGTAGGGATCCGTTGGAGAAGAAATAGATTCGTTGGAGCAACTAAAGTTGAAAATTTGCTCTCATGTATGGGCGTGAACATAACCTCACGGCCGTGACCTCGTCAATTAATGCCTCGAGCAGTTCTCCCAACGGCTAAATTTTTCTTGGTGCCAACTAATGTACGGGCGTGACTTCATGTCCCTTCATTTTCCAGAACTGAGCACGGAGTCATGCACGACATCCTGTACGAGATTATGTACGCTCCATATTTTGCCTATGCACGGGCGTACATAAATGATCCATGGGCGTACGGTATTTTGCCTCTTGAAACCTTGATCTTGCACGGGCATAACTGGTCTTAACTCGTAGGTGTGACTCCCTTTGCTTCTTCACGGGCGTGCATCAACCATTTACGGGCGTACATAATGCTTGACTACTTTGACTCATGTACGATGCACTCACGGGACGTTCATGCTCGTGACTGACAAGGAGATGGTATTGCACGGCGTACGTATTACGTATACGGGCGTGAATAACCAATTCCATTTTTACAGAACCGAGTACGAGCAGTATTACGAGGGCATGAAAAAGCTTGTACGAGATCGATTTACACTAGGTACGCACGTACATAATATGTTCACGACCGTATATTATGCCTGTAAAACATGAAAATAACTTTGTCCTATTTTGGTCATGTTTTCAACCATGTCAGGACATATTAGTCACTTTAACATCATTTTTTGTTATCATCAAAACACCTAGGGGTTCAACAACTTAGATATACCTGAAGAAATGAGCGTACCACCAAAGTTTAAAGTGTCTGATTTATCCAAATTTGATGGAATTGGTGATCCAAAAACGCACTTAAGGCATTATGTCACTGTGATGGGAACAACTGGGTTATCAAAAGAACAAATGGTGGAATTGTTTCCTTTATCTTTAGAAGGGGTTGCTAGTGTTTGGTATTATAGTCTCAGTAAAGCAGATAAAATAAATTGGCATGGATTGGTTGAAAAATTCCTGCAACAATATTCATACAACACTGCTTTAGACGTGACAATTAGGGACTTGGAAACGACCAGACAAAGGCACAATGAGTCATTCGCTGAATTTATAGCTAGATGGAGAGAGAAAGCATCCAAGATGATAAACAGACCTCCTGAGAAGGATCAAGTAAAAATGGTAATGAGAAACCTTCTCCCTGCTTTTTATGAAAAGATTTGTTTCTATCCATTGACCACATTTGAGCAATTATATGATGCTAGGATACAAATTGAAGATGCCTTGGCTGCACAAGAGAGGAAGAAGTATGCCTTTAAGAAAAGTGAGCCTGAAACAGAAATGATGATGGTATTATAAGATGAACTAGATCAACGACCTGGTGGAAGATTCCTAAGAAACTTGAAGGGCATTATCTTTTGAACTTGTTTTTTCTTTTGCATGTATTGTATCTTATGAATGTACATATTGGAAAAATTTGGCAATGAAATGTGATTTGAATTTTCCAAAGAAAGAGCTAAACTAGTCTTGGTAGACTTCAAAACACCAAATGTGAGATTTTGAGCCCATGGTCATGTATACACAAATGACCTTTGATTTCTTTGTTGAGTGTGTTCACTCTGATAGGTGTCTGCAGAACTTGCTTCAAATACTGATCAAGATCACAATCGATCACATGCATTCGCAGAAATGATGATGGTATTAGAAGATGAGCCATTTTGACCAAAAAGCCAACCATGATACAAGTTGACTCTAAAGAACCCTATTAAGATTGAAACACTTCCTTAGCAAACCCTATACCATAACTCCTTTTGTCCTTACCCAATCGTGGGGGCTGGTAGAGCATTTAAGACTATGAAGGCAAAGCAAATGGGAAGCGATGACACTTGCACAAACAAAAAAGAGAGAGACAAAGAGGAAAAATATGAAGAAAAAGAAAAAAGAAAAAAATGATGATAAAAGCAATAGAGAAAAGAAAAAAAAAGGAAAAAGAGAAAAGAGAAAAATCTTTGTGCAACAAAACGCAAGCACTCTAGAAGCTAAAAAGAGGAACAACCATGAATTGATGTTCAAACCTTGAAGAAGAAGTTTTAAATGACCCTATCAGTCCCTTCAGTCTAAGCTACTACTATCCAAGATAATTTTACCTTCATCCTAACCCCATTACAACTATGAAAAAACTATCAAATTTGTGTCTGCATGTGACATAAGTGATGGAGATCAGATGAACAAGCAAGCCTATGGTAGGCACCATTCATGAGCTGAACTTGAGCGTAAAATTTTCACCCTTTCAAACACTTGAGTGAACTGAGTGACGTGTGAGCGTTTACCAAGCTAGATAACTTCTTTTTTGGATAAAAATATTTTGTCATATGGACTTATGGGTTAAAGTTGAGATGTTAAATCCCATCAGAATAAAAGGAAAAAGAAACAAAAAGAAAAGAAAAAAAGAAGAAAGAAAAAAAAGAATAGAGAAAATCAGGCATGTTCCCTTGGTCTAGGTCTCCTACCTCCTATTGATATGGTTATGGCATAAAGCATTGCATACGAGCCAGCAAAGTCAGCATACGCATATTGTCATGCATCACATGGTTATAATACTCAAAATAGCTTGTTGTTTCGATCCACCATTGCAGGTCATTTTGTAATTCATCTTGAAGGTACACCTTCATCCTTCTGTAAGAGTATTTGATTTTGTCGAATCCATCTATCAGGGGCATCTCCAATTTTGTCAAGCTTACCCAATTAAGGGCGAATCCAATTTTCGTAGAGCTTACCTAACCTAGGGGTGAATCCAATCTTATCGAACTTACCCAACTAGGGGCAAATCCAATTTTTGTAAAACTTACCCAACCATGGGCAAATCCAATCTTGTCGAGCTTACCCAAACAGGGGCATTTCACCAATCAGTTGAGAATAGAACTTGACCGTCTAGAAAAGGCTAATCCATCATAGGTTTATCTAGAAGGGACATCATATTTCTATAAATTTACCTAGAAGGGGCAATTTACCTTCGAGATCTATCTAGAAGGGGCAGTTCTTTTCATCGGAGACGCCTAGAAGAAGCTAATCCATCTTAGGTTCGTCTAGAAAAGACGTCCTATTTCGATAAATTTGCCTAGAAGGGGCAATTTACTTTTTTTCGAGTTCTGTCTAGAAGGGGCAGTTCTTTTAGTCGGAGACGCCTAGAAAAAGCTAATCCATCATAGGTTCGTCTAGAAGGGGCATCCTATCTCTGTAAATTTGCTTAGAAGGGGTAATTTATCTTCGAGTTCTGTTTAGAAGGGGTAGTTCTTTTTGTCGGAGATGCCTAGAAGAGGCTAATCCATCTTAGGTTTGTCTATAAGGGACATCCTATTTTTGTGAATTTACCTAGAAGGGGTAATTTACTTTTGAGTTTTGTCTAGAAGGGGCAGTTCTTTTCGTCGGAGAGGGTTAGAAGAGGCTAATCCATCTTAGGTTCGTCTAGAAAGGACATCCTATTTTTGTAAATTTACCTAGAAGAGGCAATTTACTTTCGAGTTTTGTCTAGAAGGGGCAGTTCTTTCATCGGAGATGCCTAGAATAAGCTAATCTATCTTAGGTTCATCTAGAAGGGATATCCTATTTCTGTAAATTTGCCTAGAAGAGGTAATTTACTTTTTGAGTTCTATCTAGAAGAGGCAGTTCTTTGTTAGAGATGCCTAGAAGAGGCTAATCCATGGGTTTAGGGAGCTAGAAGAGTTATCTTTGCCGCTTTGTTTGTTGACTTTTGTTGGTCCAAAATTAGGTGTCTTCTTTTTGTACTTTGTTACATTTTGCATGTGTTTTCATTGCATTCACAACACACACAAAATTCACAAAGTAAGGGGCATTTGTAGACACCCCATTTTGGACCCAATAGGGTCACCCCCGATGATAAAAAACCTGGATGTTGATTTATAATTTTTAAGATGTTGAGCCGAGGATGGATGAGTTAAAAAAAAAGTGTTTATTTTATTTTATTAAAAAAAATCATAAAATCATGAAAACCCAAAAAGAAAAAAATGATTCAAGTAGCTAACCCAAAAAAAAAAAGAGAATAAAGAGGCCTAGTATGCAGCTCGGACTTCAACAGTAGGCATGCTGGCGCGGCTGGAGGAGACGGCCCAAGGATGGGCCTACAGTGAGCGCGTATTTCACACACGCGATGAAGTGGCCAGGCCTGTGCTCATTGCGCGTGTCATCCATGCGCCAGCTGAGTCACCCGTAACTGCCTTCTTTCCAGCGCATTTTTTTTCCTTTTTTCCTGCTCTTGCCAGCCTGTGTGTCGCGCGATGTATGGCTGGACAGCTAGCTACCGTTTTCATCCAAATTATCTATAAAAGGAGGAAGAGAAAAACTCTTCAGGGGAGCTGGAGGGAGGCTGGAGGAGAGAAACTTTCGGGAAAAGAAAAGGAAAAAAAAACTTTCTGGGGAGAGAAAAAAAACTCTTTCAAAACAAACAAAAAAAAAATAAGAAGAGAAAAATTTTTTGGGAAAATTTATCGTACTTTAAAATCAATCTTTATGCTCTTCAGTCTTCGGTTCAGCATCGATAAATTTTGAATCAGTAGTTTTCAGGTAAACCCTTGAGGGGGAATCTGTTTTTTATAACATATTTGTAATGTTATGTTTTATTTTTTATATTACGTATACATATTTATTTTACATATTTTTAAGATGTTTATTTTGTATATTTGTATTTTATGTGTTATACTTTGATATTCTGTATTAATATCCTGTATATTTTATGTTAATAATTCATATGTTGTATTTTTGTTTATTTTGTACACGAATTTATCAATATTCTGTATTGATATTTTCTGTGTTGTATTTTATGTGTATTTGGATATTCTTCATGTATTTTTTTAAGTATTAATATTTTATTTATTTTGTATATTTCCTTTTTATATATATGTATATAAATATTTCTTGTGTTATGTGTTTTGTTGTTCGTATCTCATGTTTGATTTATTCTATGTATCTATACTTTTCATTAAATCCTTCATATTCTTATTTCATATCTTCAAGTTCTGCATGTATATGTATTAAAATATACTGTATATGTGCACAATAAATGTTCTATAAATGTTTGATGTGCTGTGTGTAACGGTATATCTTAAATGTACTATCTTACATAAACGGATGAGACTGGCCGCCATGATGGCTGTAGGTGGCCATGTTATTCTCCCCTCCCATGTTCAAACCACGCTACTGGGGCAAAGTTGCTTTTTATGTTTTTATTTTTATTTTTATTTTTATTTTCCATATTCATGTTATTTTTCTGGCTACTGTACACAAATACATATATGATTATTTTTTGTACATGTAGCATCCTAGATCCGGAAGCCCTTAGGGGTAGAGTTTTGGGGTTAGAAATTGAATTCAGAGAGAGATTGGGAGTCTGGATAAGTTTAGGGGTGAGTTGGTAAGTTTTCGAAGCCATGTGGCTTCCGTTTGAATCCTTTCGGAAGGATTCGATCAGGCGAGCGAGCGGGAAATAAGTGATGCTTATTTTCCCTGGTGCACGACCGTGCATCATTGGTGCACGCCCGTGCGTGACATAGTATATAAGTGAGCCGTGAGCAATTTAGACACTTTTCTCGCCCAAGTTTTCTCTTTAGCCAAAGTTTCTCTCTTCCTTGCAGCTCCTCCCATCCTTAGAGAGGAAATCCAGCAGCCAGTAGCTCCCAAATCGGTTAGAGAGCCAAGAGATTAGTGTTTGAAGCTTGTTTTCCGAAGCATGGAGAGAGGTAAGTGTTCTCTTACCTTTTCCTTGAGATTCCCGGCTTGTTTGATGAGTTTTGATGCCATGGATGAATTGATTGCATGTTGATGATTGATTAGAATGCTTATGTGGCTTTGCATGTCGATTTTGATGATGGATTTCCACCTTTGAAGCATGCATGTGTGTATGTATGGCTTTAGAAAGAGAAAGAAGAAGTTCCATGGTAGATTTCATGATGAATGATGCATGTGAAGAATAATGTTTGAATTGTGTTGTTTGTGATGCTGGGAATGTGTTATTGAAGTGTTATTGCAATTGGATGAGTTTTGGTTGGCCATTTTGTGAAGTTTCCGAGCTGTGCTCTTGTTGAAGAACAAGACGCACGGCCGTGCGCTAGTATGGCACGGCCGTGGGCCTTTGTTTTTCCAGATGCACGCCCGTGTGCACGACCTGTGCACGGCCAGAAAATGCTCATGCACGCCAGTGCGTCCGCATATGCACGCCCGTGCGTAGGCATTTTCAGTGAAGATGAATAGTAAATTCCAGTAGCGTGCACGGTCAGGCGCACGACCAGAGCACGGCCCTGTGCGTCCTAGCTCACGCCCGTACACTTACCCTGCACGCCCGTGCATCAGCAGATTTTCAAAAAAATGTTATTAAATGGGAAATTAAGCATACGAATTCAGACTAAAGGCTAAATGGCTTCAGATAAGCATTAGATGAGCATGTATTCAGATAATAAACTGCATGTGCATATCATGACATGACATGTAGTTTCAGAGAGGATCAGAGGATTCGAATTCAGTAGTATTCAGAACCCGATGTACGGGTAAGAGTATAGGTGGAACACGAGGGGGCATCTGTGGGATTCAGCCTTCTGACACCAGTCAGAATGCTTAGCAGTATTACAGATTCAGTTCCTGACACCAGTCAGATGATTCAGTAGCATTTCAGTTACCATCTGGCACCAGTCAGATTGGGCAGTGGTTTTCCGATTCAGCTTTCTAGCCAGTAGCTAGACTGTTCAGCCCACATGGTCAAGATGCCGAATCCCTGTGTTCACCAGTCTGATCAGCACAGCAGGTACCCGAGGGTACAGAGAGGTATTCAGATGCATGCATCCAGTATTTTCAGTTATCATGACATGACATACACATCATGACATGAACACATATGATAATAATGAATAAATGAGATCCAGATGATCAGTTTCCAGATTCCAGCAAGCGCATAGATGTATGATTAGGGTCGAAGCCCCGGTATGTTTGAATTATATGATTGTTTGTGCTTGCTTGGGTATTGAGGGAAGTAATGAGCGCTTACTGGGTGATCTTTATCACTCATCCCCCTCATTCTTCCAGTTTTCAGGTGTTCGTTCTGTGGCCGAAGAGCGGTTGGATCGAGGTTGACGGAGAAGGCACGCACACACACCTCGATCTCAGTTTTGTATCAGTTTTGGACCTGTGTGGTCATTTTGTATATGATGATGTATTCAGATATATCTGAACATTATGTATGTATATGATATAGGCCAGTAGGCCCATTGTACAGAACAGATATGTATATTTTACAGTCGATGTATATATTTCAGATGTATATTCAGTTTCGCTTCCGCATGTGTACTGAATTGTATAGTTTTAGGAAGTTTATTTTAATTTTCGTAGGATTCCCGTTGCGGGTACCCGTATTTTCAGATTATTAATAAAAGTTCCCCATAGTTTTCAGCAGCAGGGGTACTCGTGGCGGCGGGTCTTACATTGTTGGTATCAGAGCAAAAGTTATAAGTGTGTGGTGCTTTTTCTCTCCTTCGCAGCCATCATCCAGACCTTCCTCACGGCACAGTCAGGTATTTATTTTCCAGATTGATCGTGTTATGTGATTCTAACCCCTTGTTTGCTGGTGATGCTATAGATAGTGAAGCATATGTCCCTAGATATCTAGACGAGACAGATAGTAGTTCACCCGCCCGTCCCATGAGTGTTAGTGATAGGCGACGACCTCAGACTACCTCCCATGTGTCGATGAAACCTGATCAATTGAGAGATATGATTGGGGATGTTGTCAGAGAGAGCCTCCAGCAGGCTGGAGTGGGTGTTGTTCAGGAGCCAGACAGAGTTACTCTTCCTCAGTTTGAGAGTCATCAGATTCTGAGGAGAAGACATTCCCAGTCACAGCATCAGTCGCATCCGCAGTATCAGCGACAGTATCAGTATCAGTCGCAGCCTCAGTTAGTTAGAGAGAGGCATCAGTATCCGACGGGTTATACAGATTCCAGTCAGAGTATGAGTACAGATACAGTGGGTACTGGTTCTTCAGGTAGACTTCATCCGATCTACCATCTACCAGGGCCGTATCAGCCAGTCAAATTTAGTGGATCCAGAGATCCAACAGTGGCAGAGGACTGGATAGAGTCAGTAGAGAGTGTTATGGGCCTCTACACGTTATCAGAGAGAGAGAAAGTTAGGTATGCAGTGTTCCATCTTAAGGGTGATGCTAAAGTTTGGTGGAGTCTAGCCAAGGCTTCCATCAGCGAGGAGCAGATGACATGGGCAAGATTCAGACAGCTTTTCGATGCAGAGTATAGGAGTATGGAGGTGATTTATGCTAAGGCCCAGGAGTTTATTGATTTGGCTCAGGGGTCGAGCTCAGTTAAGGAATATGCTACCAAGTTTAACGCGTTAGCGAGGTTTGTCCCGAGTTTGGCAGGGACAAAGTTGGGTCGAGTTCAGAAGTTTATCCATGGGTTGCATCCTGCAATTTATAAGGATGTGATGACAGGACCAGAGCCTCCCCAAAGATTCAGTGATGCATTGGGGAGGGCACTCAGATCCAAGGTCGATTTACAGAAGATGGGTGTTATGAGCAGTGCATCTGAGAGAGTTTAAAGGTCAGATGACAGAGATAGGGGCAAGAGGCCGATGTCAGCCAAGAGATCTGCCCAGGGTTTTCAGTGTCAGAGGTAGAGAGTTACGCCCCAGCCACCACGGTGTACCAGATGTGGCAAGCGTCATCTAGGGGAGTGTATGGCAGGTCAGATAGTATGTTATTGGTGCCATCAGCCAAGGCACATGATGGCAGCATGTCCATCCAGACTTGGAGCTGGTGGTGAGCCGGGCCAAGGTGGAGCTGGTCAGTTCAGAGGCCAAGGTGGTCCACCCAGAGGCGGAGATAGAGCAGAGAGAGGTAGAGCAGACTATCCCAGAGCTGGTGGTAGAGCACCTGAGGGAGGTGCCAGACCTTCAGGAGTTAGCGGAGGCAGAGCCAGAGTTTATGCAGTTCGCCAGGAGCAAGCAGAGGCCATTCCCCATGCAGTTACCGGTCAGTTACTTTATTTTGGTACTCATTTATTTGTGCTTGTTGATTGTGGAGCCACACACAGCTTTGTGTCTTGGAGTGTAGTTGAGAGGTTAGGGGTTGACCATAGTGTGGCCAGTAGGAGTATCCATGTGGAGATGCCAGATAGGGGGTTTGTGGTGAGTGACAGAGTCCTCCTAGACCAGGTGATAGAGGTTATGGGTAGATCTATGATGATTGATTTGATTCTGCTGGAGTTAGCAGACTTTGATATGATTTTGGGGATAAATTTTCTGGGTAAATATGGTGCAGAGATAGATTGTGGAAGGAAGAAAGTGAGATTCCACATAGGCCCTGATCAGTTTGTGTTTGGTGAGGGTAGAGTTGATAGTCTGATGATCTCCAGTATTCAGGCGAGCAGATTGTTAAGACAGGGTTGTGTCGGATACTTGGCCAATGTTGTTTGCAGCAATTCAGTGGGTCCGAGCATCGAGGAGGTGCCAGTGGTCAAAGAGTTTCCTGATATGTTTCCAGATGAGTTGCCAAGGTTACCTCCAGACAGAAAGTTAGAGTTTAGTGTTGAGCTTCTTCCGGGTACGGCTCCAATTTCTAAGGCTCTGTACCGGATGGCTCCAGCTGAGCTTCAAGAGTTAAAGAAATAGCTTTAGGAGTTGACAGATAAGAGGTTTATCAGGCCCAGTTGTTCACCTTGGGGAGCCCCGATTCTGTTTGTGAAGAAGAAAGATGGGTCGATGAGGATATGTATTGACTACCGGGAGTTGAACAGAGTGACAGTGAAGAACAAGTATCCCCTACCGAGGATTGATGATTTGTTTGATCAGCTGAGAGGTGCAGCAGTGTATTCGAAGATTGATTTGAGATATGGGTACTATCAGGTCAGAGTGACAGACAGAGATGTTCCCAAGACAGCTTTCAGGACTAGATACGGGCATTATGAATTCGTGGTGATGCCATTTGGGTTGACTAATACTCCAGCGATCTTTATGGATCTGATGAAAAGGGTGTTTCAAGATTGCTTGGACCGGTTCGTGGTGGTTTTCATTGATGACATTCTGGTGTATTCCAGGAGTGTGGCAGAGCATGAGGAGCATCTCAGATATATGCTTCAGAGATTGAGAGACAGACAACTGTTTGCCAAGTTTTCCAAGTGTGAGTTCTGGCTTGATAGAGTTACTTTTTTGGGTCACGTGGTTTCAGCAGATGGCATTTCAGTGGATCCCAGCAAAGTAGAGGCGGTTTTGAGTTGGCCGAGGCCGAAGACGGTGAAAGAGGTACGTAGCTTCCTTGGGTTGGCAGGTTATTACAGGAGATTCATTGAGGGATTCTCTAACCTAGCAAGGCCTCTCACTGCCTTGACTAGGAAAGAGGTTCCATTTGTTTGGTCAGATGAGTGTGAGGCACGATTCCAGGAGTTTAAGCAGAGATTGACTAGTGCTCCAGTTTTGGCGCTACCTCAAGAGGGAGTTGAGTTTGACATTTATACAGATGCGTCCTATCAGGGGATTAGGGCAGTATTAATGCAGAGTGGTAGGGTTATTACCTATGCCTCCAGACAGTTGAAAGATCACGAGATGAGATATCCCACTCATGATTTGGAGTTAGCTACAGTTGTGTTTGCTTTGAAGATTTGGAGACATTATCTTTATGGGGTTAAGTGCAGCATTTATTCAGATCATAAGAGTCTGAAATATTTCTTCACCCAGAGAGAGCTCAATATGAGACAGAGGAGATGGTTAGAATTGGTGAAGGACTATGATGTTGATATCAGATATCATCCAGGGAAAGCCAATGTGGTAGCAGATGCATTGAGTAGGCGAGTAGCCTTATTTAGTCTTTCAGTTCAGAGAGAGTTACAGTTTGAGATAGCCAGAGAACAGATTGAGATAGTGACTGCGGGATTTTCTAGACTTCAGATCAGATCTTCTCTGTATGATGAGATCAGAGAGTGTCAGATGTCTGATGAGTGGACTCAGAGTAAGCTTCAGAGGATGTCAGAGAGAGCAGTGCCAGACTTTGAGTTCAGAGATGAGATCTTGAGATTCAGAGGCAGAGTGTGTGTGCCACAGAGTTCAGAGTTGAGGCAGAGGATTTTGTCAGAGGTGCATAGTACGGTGTATTCAGCACGCCCAGGCAGTACAAAGATGTATCAGGATCTCAAGAAGAGTTTCTGGTGGTTAGGCATGAAGAAGGACATAGCAGACTTTGTTTCCAGATGTCTGGTATGTCAGCAGGTTAAAGCAGAGCATCAGAGACCCTCAGGTTTACTTCATCCTTTGAGTATCCCTGAGTGGAAATGGGAAGATATTTCTATGGATTTTATTTCTGGTCTTCCTAGAGTTCAGAGAGGATTTGATGGCATTTGGGTGATTGTGGACAGGTTGAGCAAGTCAGCTCATTTTCTGCCAGTCAAACAGGGCATGTCTACTGATCAGTTGGGGAGATTGTATATCAGAGAGGTGGTCAGACTTCATGGTGTTCCAAGGACTATAGTGTCAGATAGAGACTCCAGATTCCTGTCAGCTTTCTGGAGATCATTGCAGAGAGCCTTGGGGACCAGATTGCAGTTCAGTTCAGCTTATCATCCTCAGACAGATGGGTAGACCGAGAGAGTTAACAAAATTCTAGAGGATATGCTCAAAGCTTGTTGTATGGACTTCCAGACCGATTGGGCAGAGTTGATTCCCCTCATGGAGTTCGCGTATAATAACAGTTATCAGACGACGATTCAGATGGCTCCATTTGAGGCGTTGTACGGTCGAAAGTGTAGATCTCCTCTTCATTGGGATGAGATTGGAAAGAGAGATTCTCTGAAGACAGTTGTGGGCCCAGAGATAGTTCAGGGCATGATTGAGCAGATCCGGATCATCAGGCAGAGGATGAAACAGGCCCAGGATCGACAGAAGAGCTATGCAGACTTGAGACGCAGAGAGATTGAGTTTTCGGTAGGCGACAGAGTATTTTTGAGAGTTGCTCTGTACAGGCACGTTCTCAGATTTGGCAGAAAGGGGAAGTTGGCCCCGAGATTTATTGGTCCCTATGAGATACTTGAGAGAGTGGGGACAGTTGCTTATAGATTGGCTTTACCAGCTAGCATGGATCGGATTCATAATGTGTTCCATGTGTCGCAGTTGAGGAAGTATGTGGGGGATCCTTCTCATGTGCTTCAGTTTTCAGAGGTAGAGTTGACTGATGATTTGAGTTATCAAGAGCTGCCAGTGTAGATTCTGGACTATAAAGTCAAGGTTCTCCGGAACAAGCAGATTCCTCTAGTGAAGGTCTTATGGCACATTCAGAGAGTGGAGGAAGCCACTTGGGAGGTAGAGTCTGAGATCAGGGATAGGTTCCCAGAGTTATTCAGGTAAATTCCAGGGTCAGAATTTTTATAAGGGGGGAGGAAATGTAGCATCCTAGATCTGGAAGCCTTTTCGGTTAGAGTTTCGGGGTTAGAAATCGAATTCAGAGAGAGATTGGGAGTCTGGTAAAGTTCAGGGGTGAGTTGGTAAGTTTTCGAAGCCATGCGGCTTCCGTTGGAATCCTTTCGAAAGGATTCGATCAGGCGAGTGAGCGGGAAATGAATTAAGTTCATTTTCCCTTGTGCACGCCCGTGCGTGGCATAGTATTTAAGTGGAGCCGAGAGTTATTTGATTCTTTTCTCACCCGTTTGCATTTTAGCCATATTCTCTCTTCCCTTTTCAGTTCCTCCGGTTCCTTGAGAGGAGATCCAGCTGCCAATACCTCCTAATCTGATTAGAGAGCCAAGAGATTAGTGATTTGAAGCTTGGTTTCAAAGCATGGAGAGAGGTAAGTGTTCTTCACTTCTTCTCATATTTTCCCGGCTTGCTTTGTGATGTTTGATGCCATGGATGAGTCCTTTGCATGTTGATTTATGTGGAGAATGTTTATTTGATGCTGCATGTTGATTTGGTTGATGGATTTTCCATCCTTGGATTGTGCATGTGTGTATGTATGGCTTGGATAGAGAAAGAATAGGTTCCCATGGTAAATCGTTTGATGGTTGATGCATGTGCAAGTTGAGGCTTGAATTGTGTTAATTGGGATGTTGAGAACATGTGTTTGAAGTGTTATTGTGAATGAATGTGATTTGGTTGGCCGTTTCATGAATTTTCCGGGCGGTGCTTTGTTGAAGAACCAAACGCACGACCGTGCGCTAGTATGGCACGGCCGTGAGCCTGTGTTTCTCCAGACGCACGCCCGTGTGCACGACTTGTGCACGGCCAGAAAATGCGCATGCACGCCCGTGTGTCCGCATACGCACGCCCGTGCGTAGGCATTTCAGTGAAGATGAATAGTGAATTCTAGTAGCTTGCACGACCAGGCGTACGACCAGCGCACGGTCCCGTGCGTCCTAGCGCACGCCTGTGCACCTTTCATGCACGCCCGTGCATCAGCAGATTTTCAGAAAAATGTTATTAAATGGGAAATTAAGCATGCGAATTCAGAATAAAGGTTAAATGGCTTCAGATAAGCATGTAATCAGTTAATAAGTTGCATATGCATGTCAACAGTATTTCAGTTTCCGCTCTCTGACACCAGTCAGATCGAAGCAGTACAGTATTCAGATTCAGCTTTCTAGCCAGTAGCTAGACTGTTTAACCCACATGGCCAGGATGCCAAATCCCTGTGTTCACCAGTTTGATCAGCACAACAGGTACCCGAGGGTATAGAGAGGTATTCAGATGCATGCATCCAGTTTTCAGTTAGCATGACATGACATACACATCATGACATGCATCTATATGATAATAATGAATGAATGAAATCGAGATAACAGTTTTTCAGATTCCAGCAAGCGCATAGATGTATGAATAGGGCCGAGACCCAGGTATGTGTTTGTTTATATGATTGTTTGTGCTTGCTTGGGTATTAAGGGAAGTAAGGAGCGCTTACTGGGTGATCTTTATCACTCATTCCCCCCTCCTTCTTCCAGTTTTTCAGGTGTTCGTGCTGTGGCTGAGGAGCGGTTGGATAGAGGCTGACGGAGAGGGCACGCACACACACCTCGATCTCAGTTTTGTATCAGTTTTGGACCTGTGTGGTCATTTTTGTATATGATGATGTATTCAGATGTATTTGAACATTATGTATGTATATGATATAGGCCAGTGGGCCCATTGTACAGAACAGATATGTATATTCAGTGATGTATATATATATATATAGTCCAGTTTCCGCATGTGTACAGAATTGTATAGTTTCAGAAAGATTTACATTATTTTTCGTATGATTCCCGTCGCAGGTACCCGTATTTTCAGGTTATTAATAAAAGATCCCCATTGTTATTCAGCAGCAGGGGTACTCGTGGCGCGAGTCCTACACCCTCGAGTTCACCTAAAACTATAACCCGAATGTCAGGTTCTGAATACTGAATACTACTGAAATCAGATCCCTTGATCCTCTCTCAAGCTACAGGATATGCTATGATATGCTTATGCAGAATTAATTATCTAAATTCTTGTTTATCTGGTGATTATAGGCCTTTGGATGAGTTATCAAGTCTTTCTTAATCAATTTTTGCTCTTTTTCTGGAAAATAGCTAGCGCACGGGCGTGTGGACAAAGCACATGGTCGTGCAGCACTCACACACGGGCGTGCATGGCAAAGGCACACGGGCGTGTGTGTAGGACACCTCAGATGGGTATTAGTGTTCACTGCTTTATATAATATAATAATAAAGAAAGAAAGAAAATAAGGTCAATAATATCCAACCGAAATGCCTAAGCTGATCTGAAATACTACAGTAGAAAAACCTGTGGTATAAATGTATACATACATATACATGCCCAAATAAAACTTGATTATACTAAAATATTCGCAGAAAGTGTGTGTGATAATACATGTACATGTACGTGCAAATAAAATTGTACAAGCATGCAAACCGAAGCATGCTGCAAAAACTGAAGCATAATAATCCCAGATGGCAGCCAACTACTCCTCCCAGCTCCCAACACTCATCTGCAAGAGAAAGGAAAGTAGGGAATAAGTGATAAATTCACCCAGTAAGTGCTTCCTATCTCTGACCCTAAACCAATCTTTCTCTAAGGATTGTCACATCATCTCATACAGAACAGACTAATTCTACCATTCTTATCTTTACTAACTGGATACTGCCTCATGTCAGGTCGTAAAATACGTATATGACTATACGTAAACAACCTAGAATGAAGAGAAATCCGAGCGGTCTAACTCGACTCACTAATCTCTCTTATTGATCATCATTATCTTTACTGTTCTGTTCTATTACTTGATTTCTGAAATTCACGTATCATTACGTGGCTTTTCATATTCTGATATTCTGCTGTTCGTTTCTTTTACACGATGTTTCATATTCTGTTCTTTTACTGTTTCTTACTGTCTTATCATTCTCTGAATGATATGCTGATGTGTCATATAATAATGACATGATATGAAAGCATGTTGAAATCATAACTAGGCCTGGGCCTGTATACTGAAAATAGTTTTCTGAAAACTGTTCATTGAAAACTATGCTATCAGATCCTGGGATCCCATATTTGAAAATCTTATATAAAGGTTTTATCTGAAAGCCATGCTAAAAATTGTGTACCCTGGGGTACCATTCTATGCTGAAAACTGTGTTGCACAGACTAATGAATACAGGGATTCGGCACTCTAGCCATGTGAGTTTCCTATGCAAACAAGCGTCATAAACTGTATGGGTCACGTGATGCCTCTAGGCCTTGGCCTGAAAACTGATTTAAACTGAGTGCCTCACGCTATACTGCATCTGATCCTGGGATTAGGAAACCTATAATCTACTAACTGAGTACCCCAGTAATTGCCAATACATAGGGCTAGTAATGAGCATATAGCTCCTGATGCAACGGGTGTACTGAAACTCACAAGTGCCCCCTCGTATTCATCTCTGAAATATATGTTTTTCAACTGAAAACATGAATTCGGATCCTTGGATCCATTTCTGAAAACACTGTATGACATGTCATGTTATGTTGTATGTATGATGCATCATGTATTCTTATTTGAGCTCATTTTACTGTTTTCTATCACTTGGATAGGGTTTACTGTGCACATTTATCATTTTAAGCTTAATTTCTCATTTTTGCCTGACGCACGGGCGTACGTGCCGTGTGCACGGGCGTGCATGAGTGTGCACGGGACCGTGAGCAAGTCATGCATGTGGTCGTGCGCGGTTCTGTGATTTAATGCAAAATTCTCATTTTCTCTTGGTGCACGGGCGTGCATCATCATGCACGGTCGTGACCCTGCAAATTAGGTCATGCACGGCTACGTGAACACGACCATGACCATGTAAAAAAGGCATTATGCACGGGCATGCGCTACGTATGCACGGGCATGCGTCCTGCTCTGCACTTCCATGACCGCTTGGAATCAATTCGATTCCCAGTCAAATCTCATCTCAAACTCAAAATAAACATTTCCCACATGCAAAACACTTCATATAAGCATAATTTCCCTTTCCATAACTTCAAATCACAAGCTCAACATCCAACCCATCACAAAAGCATATATAAACATATATTCTCACACATAACATGTATATAAGCATCAATCATCATCATAATCATCTCAAATCATCATCAACACACAAGGAGAACATCACAAGCATGCTGGAATCAAGTCACACGCATCAAGCATGTATCAAACATAACAAAACTCAAGGGAAAGAGGTAAGAAGCACCTACCTCTGGACATGCTTCTTCTCACTAGGAAAGCTCTAGCTCAAGCTTGATTTGATGGTCCTGGATGCTACTCTTCCCTCCTAGGGTTGATATTCTCTGAAATTGAAAGGTAAACTTTGGGTGAAAATGATTTAGAAACGGATATGCTCAACTTAAAACCAAGGTGACTGAAACTTAACGCACGCACAGGCGTGCACCCCTCATGCACGGTCGTGCATGGCAAGAAAATTACAAAAATGTCATTTTCCCGCGCTCACATGCAAATCCACTCAAACGAATCCATGCACAAGCCACCAAACTCTATAAAAACCTCTATTTCACCCCAAAACTTACTCACAACCCTAGAATACTCAAAAATATCAATCTAACCCTAGATTAGATAGCCTAAAAGACTAAACTAACCCTGGGATGTTACAGTGTGCCCAGACGCAGGGGTCGTGCGCTGGCCGTGCAGCCGATCGTGCGCGTTTCTAGAATTTTTGGGTAATTTCATGCATTAAGCTGACACACGGTCGTGCCCCTCAGGACACACGGGCGTGCGTCTGCATTCCTGGTTGTGCACACTTCGTGCACACGGGCATGTCATTGTAGAAACCAGGGCACATGGGCGTGCTCTTGCAGACACACGGGCGTGTGTCTGGTTCTGCACAGACAACACTCACCTGGAAATGCAAGACACCCATCCAAAACACATCCATTTCTCAATCAATCTCAAATTAACTTCTAACATGCATTATTGGCACTTCTATAAGCATGCAAATCACTTCAATTTCATCATTCGTCATTCCCAACACATTCCACCATTAAAATCAAGCATTTATCTCACTAACACACACACAAGCAAAGTAAACATGTATCCTGGGTGGAAATCATCATCTATCTCATCATTCATCAGCATATCAACATATAAACATCACATACATGCTGGAAACATAAACACACATTTCCAACATCATCAAGCATTACAAAGAAAGCTGGGAAACTTAGGAAGAAGTAAGAAACACTTACCTCTTGACATGGCTACTGGAAATCTATTTCAAGCTATTCTCTCTGCTTTCTTGCTGGATTGGGAGCTGTTGGTGGCTACAAATCAACTCTAGGGCTGGGAGCTGCTGAAATGAAGAGAAGAAAATGCTGAAATGGGAATAAAAGCTGGGTGAGAAGCAATAACTCTCTCGTCTCTCTCTTTTCTACCCACCTACACGGGCGTGCAAGGTGTAGTGCACGGGAGTGCACCAAGAAAAAATGAATATAATTCATTTCTCGCACTTCGCATGATTGAAACCTCCCTAAAGGAATCATACGAAGGCCACACAACTCTGGAAACTTACCAACTCACCCCTAACTCTCCTGGACTCCCAATCTATTCCTGAATTTTATTTCTAGCCTCAAAACTCTATCCCTAAGGGCTTTTTCTAATCTGGGATGCTACAGTTTAGGCCAGTTTGGCATTACACGTTGGTCAAACCCATTTGATGACTTTCAAGTTAAATGATCTATTTAGTATTATGGGCCAAACTTTTAGTTTTTCCCAATCTATGTTTGACCCATGAATTTATAAACCCTATTTGGTGGATATCTTTGATCCAACATTGATTTTTCATAAATATAATATAATTTATGATTATGGATACATATTGGGTGTCATTCATATCAAAGGTGTCTATTCTAAAGTCTTTACCTCAAAATTGCATTGAAAACCCATAAAAGAAGAGGGAAGATTTTTTGTTTCAATGAACTATTTGCTACCATTCCCGTCATCTATTATAGTTATGGTAGAAGGGGAAAGAGCGTTAGGGCATGACTTACACCGAAGGTGCCTTACCCTTCTTCAATTCTCATGAAAATCATAGAAGAATTGTAGCTTTATGTGACAAATTTTCAAATCTAATTTCGACCTTAAACTACTTTGAATGTTGAAATTGAAGTAGCACAAAGTGAAATTCGACCTTTCAATTATGAAATCATGGATTTTCGAATTTTGATTTCAAAGTATAATTCATCAATTAAGAACCCTAATTTCAAAACTAAAAGAAACCCTAATTAAATTTTTAATCTTCAATTCCTAATTCAAATTTTCTAATTTTAGATATAAATTTGCGCTTGAACGAGAAAATCACTTTATAGGATGAAATTCAATCGTACAACATTAGGTTAGGGATTATTGGATTCTAATTTCATATTTCAATGATTCAATCTGAAACTTTAATTTCAAAATTAAATCAAACCTTAATTTCAACTTTTATTCTCCAAGACTGTAATCCAAATCTCAGTTTCTAATTTTCATATTCTATAACCCGTCATATCCTACTTTGATACACATGTAAAATTTAATTTATATAAATGAACATAAAATCATCAAACTTGAATTCATGTGATCTACGCATAGGCTATAAAGTATTGAATTAAAAACTTTAATTTATGACTTATAGAAGTACCTAGAATACTATATAATATGAAACCGTGATGCTACCAAAATTACTTATAGTGAAATTGTTGTTTTCCACCCCTAAAACTTTTTTGTGTGACAACTCTTAATTAATAAAGCTATATTAAAATGGTTTCAGAGAGGAAATATAATCAATATATGTGACAGGTTAATAGATTCTTATTAAAAATTCAATAAATCTTAAGACTCATGTTAATATTGTTTACACATATCATAATTTAATAGTGTATTAAATTTATCTTTATTGATTATTTAAATTCAATTGTAAATTAATATTGAAATATTTAATTATTCAATTTTAATAAATCAAAAAATATAATTTATGTTAATCTGTGTGAAAAAATTTTTGTAACATAGATGTCTAATTTGTTAGAGTAGTTTATGGTTGCTTGACTAGGTGAAGAGTTCTTAGACCTCAATTAGCTTTTTTTAATGTGAGAAGCGGGTCAGCTTAGTTAGTATTTGAAATGTTGAAGACTAAAATCAGCTGGAAGTTTGAGTCACTGTTTTGAGGGTAGCTAAAATTTTGGAGAAAATGTTTTGCAGTTGATTTTTTTGGAATTGTTGCTATGTTGACTATGGTATCTGTACATTTAACTTGAAAGATAAGACAATGGGACTCCCCCAAGAAGATAAGATTAATGGATCTTGCATTGGCCCTACTTTTTGTCTTTTTGAGAGAAAAAGAAGCCTTGTGTGGAAATTCCAACCTACTATCAAGGTTGTTTCTGTGTCGTTTTACAAATGCCAGTATCAATTGGAAAATACCCTCTTGGCCCGTTGGTTTTTCCCTGTACCTATCTATTTAATGAAGTGTTCCCATTATCAATTATCAGCCATTAGAATCGCAGAAGGAATCACATGGCGGAGGAAGTTAAGCTTTTGAAGACATGGTCTAGCCGCTTCGGTTTGAGGATTGTTTGGGCACTGAAACTCAAGGGCATCCATTTTGATTCAATAGACGAAGACCTCTCCAACAAAAGCTCTTTACTTCTCCAATGTAATCCAGTTCATAAAAAAGTTCCTGTGCTTATTCACAATGGAAAACCAATCTCGGAGTCACAAGTGATTCTTGAATACATCGATGAAACTTGGAAGCAAAACCCTTTGATGCCTCAAGATCCTTACGAAAGAGCCATGGCTCGCTTTTGGGCTAAATTTGGCGACGACAAGGTATCCATCAATCCCGATTGATTTTTTCCAGTACTTCCGATAAGCAAACTAGTTGAAATTCTTATATTAATATACAAATAATCTTGATGACGATATTAAATTGATATTCCAAGATGACCTTTTGATGCATCATGTCAAATTCCACTTATTTAACAGGTTATGCCATCCATAGGGGGTGTGTTCCTCAAACAAGGGAAAGATCAAGAGAAAGCTTCTGATGAAGCCATGGAAAACCTGAAATTCTTGGAAGAACACCTCAAGGGAAAGAAATTCTTCGGCGGAGAGAAGATTGGATTTTTGGATATTGTATTGGGTTGGCTTGCTAATTTGATTTGCTTATGGGAAGAGATACTTGACATTAAAATTATCGACAAGGAGAGATTTCCGTCGCTATTTGGTTGGATACAAGAGTATTCAAAAGCACCAGTAATCAAAGAAAGCTGGCCACCTCACGACAAAATGCTCGCTAAGTACCAAACCATGCGTGAGAATCAGCTTAAGCTGGCGGCAGCTCAGAATAATTGAATTGCTTCTGAGTAAGTTTTGTTTTTGGGTTGCCGAAGACGGTGTGTTTCTTTTCTAATTTGCTAGAACATGAATAAAAGTTTAGATATTACGAGAATGATTTTATAAAAAGGGAAAAGGTTAATTGAAGTTAAATAGAAGCACTTGGATTGGAAAGAAATAGAAGAGGACTAATATGAATGTTTGATTGCAACATAATAAGATGTATGCTAGAAGTAGCAAATTTGATTGCATAAATGATTTAATATTAATAATAACATGTAGTTTAATTTGAATAAGATTTTGAAAAACAATAAGTAACCATGCCTCCTCACATGGTAGGATTGGATTGGTTTAAATTTTGGCTTCATTTTTAATGAAATGAGATTCAGATAAGAAATAGTCAATCCATCTTTGCGACGCAATAGTAGATGGGCAGTCACCCTCTTTTAGGATGGCTCTATAGCAAAAGGCCAAATGATATATTACCACTCACGGTTTGATTTAATGATAAATTACTATCCATAAAACTTTAAAAACTCAAATACTCATTCTAGAGGGTAATTTTTGTCTTTTTGAATTAAAATAAAAATAAATTTTATAAATAATATTAAAAAAATTTAAATAATAATAAAAATTATTAAACAATTAAAAAATAAAATTATAAAAAAGCAGACACCGTCAACAATGCCGATGTCAATGATCGCTTTTAACCTCACCAAGTGGTCAGAAACGGTCATTTGGTTATGGCCGTCATGATGGCAGAGGCAGTCAAATTGGTGGAGAAGGCTCGATCTGGCCACTTTCGTCATCGTGGTGGTTAGATCCGACCACTTGGTGAGATTAAAGACGATCACCGCCGCCGGCGACACTGCTACCGACGGTGGCTACTTTTTTATAATTTTATTTTATTTTTTAATTTTAAAATAATGTTTAATAAATTTTCAAATTTTTTATTATTATATTAATATTTTTTATTTTAAATCTGTTTTTAATATTGTTTTTATTAAGTTGTATTTTAATATTAATATTATAATGAGTATTTTGGTCTTTTTATAATAAAAAAGTGGGTATTTAGATTTTTAAAGTTTTGTGGATAGCAATTTATCATTAAGTCAAACATTGGGTGGCAGTATGATGTTTAGCCTTTAACAAGACTCTAAAACTTTTACCATTTTCTAACATGATGTAATATTAAAAGTATCTTGTTAAATGAATAATTAGATGGAACCTTACATAGGTAGGTTATGAATAAAATATGAATACAAAATGGCACAATTTTTTTTTTTTTTTTTTTGTAGTTAAATTCAATAAAGGAAATATAAACAAAGCCCAACAATTAAGGACATAGATAATATCATATATCAAATTTGATCGATATTTAATAAATAATATCATATCAAAATAATGTCATATGAAAGATAAAGATTAAAATAATGTCATCTAAATAATGTTATATCAAAAAATAAGTATTAGCATAATATTTGTGTTTCAAAATATGATTACATAATACAACACGTGCGCACAATATTGTGGCAACACAAAATAAAAAAAGTGATCACAAATATTTATGATCTTTCACATACATTTATAAATAATATAGTAGAAGATTAAATCATCTCTTTAGTTTTGGAAAGGCCAAAGACTATTTCCCACCCTAGGTTTGATGAAATGACAAATTTCTTTCCATTAAGTTCGAAAAAAATCAAATTTACATTCATCTATCGAAAAGTCAATTGTAATAGTCAAAGAGTATTTATGTTATTTTATTAAAATATTTTTATATATTTAAGGTATCAACGACATTTTTTCAAATTTATTAAAGGTAAATAGTAATTTCATTTCTTATTTTAAAAATTATTATATGCAGTCATATATTTTAAAAATATTTAATAATCTCAATAATTTGTAATATACTTTTATACTCATAATTTGTTGTAGTTGTCAATTGTGATTATTATTTTTAAAATTATTGAAAAATATATTGAAATTTTAAAATTTTAAAAAGCGCTTCCAAACTTTGACAAAATAGGTTAGATGACTTATTATCAACTAAGGTTTGCTAAAATGATGAAATCACACCCATTAAATTAAATACAAAATACTCTCAAATTAAAAAATATTTTATTCTTAAAAATTTATTAAACATTTTTTATTTTAATTTATATTAATTAAAATTGAAAATAATAAAAAAATTAGCAGTATAAATACAGATAGAGATTAATGATAAATAATTATATATTTGGATTAAACTATACTTTTTAAATATTTTTAAGGGGTTTTTGAAATTTGACAAAAGTTTGGGACTTTTTGAAATTTAAAAAATTTGGAGAGTTTTTTTAAATTTTGAAACAACTTTGGGAATATTTTTAAAATTTCTAAACTTTCAATTTGTCTCTCAATAGTTTTAAATATGAAAATTACACTCTAAAAACATAATAAGTTAGGAGATAAAAATATTCTATGATAATTTTTAAAACAAGTTAGTAAAAATTATCAATTTACTTTTAGTAAGTTTAAAAAATAACATTTACATTATAAATGCATCTCTATAATGTTTAAATAAAATGACAAAAGTTTGGAATACAAAAAACTTTTTAAAAATTTTAAGGATTTTTTAAATTTAAAAAAAAGTTTGAGGTGTTTTTTAAATTTTGATATATTCCTCAATAATTTCAATAATAACAATTATATTTAAAAATATAAGTTAGAGATATAAATAATATATTACAAACTATTAAATTTATAAAATATTTTTAAGATAAATGAGTGAATAAGATAATTTCTCAAATAAGAAATTAAATTACTTATTTACTTTTACTTAGTTTAAAAAAACGATGTTTATATCTTAAATGTATTTTTATAAAAATATTTTAATAAAATATAATAAATATTTTTTAACCATTAAAAATTAATAACTAACTTTCTGGTAATTAGATAAAAATTTGATTTTTTTTTAATTTAATGAACGAAATATATCATTTCATCGAACCTTAAGTGGGAAATAATGTTTTGGCCTTTCTACGTTCTGTCCTTTCTATGCCTAGCATAGGAGAAATCTGCATCTAACATGACAATTTTAAATAATCAAAAGAAATTTTAAAATTGTCATGTTAGATGCAGATTCCTCCTATAAGATTGTATGGTAAATTCAGCAGATATAAGAGAATCTCATCTAATGATTTATTTACAATTTTTAATTTTTATATAATTATATACATACCTTTTTTTAAGTTACTAAAAAGCCCTCCTTTTATTATTATTATTATTTTTTTAAAAAGGCCTGTGTGCTTGACTCTTTCTCCTCTCTCTTTCCATAGCCAGAAAAAATTCTCCGTCCATGGCCACAAAAAAATTGCTTGATTCCCTATTTTCACAAAGCAAAAAATAGATGGGGTCTAAGGATCTGGATTTACGTGCAAAGGCAACAAACCCAGAATACATCAATTATCTGACGCCAGACAGCCGATCACGCTTCACAAACATTGCTACAACTTTGTGGCCCCCAAGCATAAAGCATTAATGGACAAAAAATTAAAGCCCATCGACACCACGGAGGTTGAAAGCAAGCCTGAACGTCCGATGGAAGATAAGCCTTGGTTCAGTCTGATTGTTGGTTAGATTGTCTCGTCAGTGATCCCTGCCCTTTCACGTAGGCGAAAGGCCAAAATGTTGAAGCCCTCGGTCTCGTGCCCCTTCGCTAAGGTCATGGGTGGACTTGTACAAACTCTTGGTTAATTTTAGTTAGGTTTAAGTTTGACCAAAAACAATCACTATTGTACTACTAAATTCAAATAAATTTGAATTTGAATTCGATTTAAAATAAATTTGATTTAATTAAATTTAAATTTAAATTTAATATTTTAAATTCAAACTAAAAGAGTATTTGATTTGTTAAATTAAAAAGTTTTTAAATTTTATTTCAAATCAATTAAAAAGATGTTATTGTAATCTATATGTATAATAATTTATATTAAAAAGTTTATTAAAAATTTGATTAAAAAACTTGTTAAAAGACCCGTTAATGATACGTTAAGAAATTCAATTTGATTTTTCAAGTTTTGAACTTGAGTTTACATCTTTCAAATATATTAAACTCAAGCTCAAGCTCAAGCTCAAATTGAAATTTGATTTTTTATTTATTAGACTGAATTTAAATTTAACTTAACTCAAACTTAATTTGATTCGAATTATTTAAAAAGCCAAAGGACTAATTTCCACCTATAGTTTGAGGCAGGAACAAAGTCCCACCCTCTAAGTTTCAAAAGTCCAGTCTCCCACCTATAGAAATATTTTAATATTAAATAAAATAAAAAACAGTAGCATTTATGGGTAATATTGTTATTTAAGGAATAAAATTTTATAAAAATATAAAATAAATTTTATAAAATATATAAAATTTAAAAAAAAATTAAAATTTACATTAAAATTTTTTTAAAAATTTGAAACAACCACCGTCGTCAGTGCCGCGGCGATGGCCGCCGCTTAGGGAGCTAGGTGGCCGTTTTCGGCCACCTGGTTTGAGAGAAGGCCAGATCTGGCCTCCCCGTTCGGTGGAGACAGCCAAATCTGGTCGCCTCAGTTTTGGCGGAGGTGACCAGATCTAGCCACCTCCATTAGAAGAAGCTGTTGGAAACGGTCGAAAAGAGCTGATCTTGGTCTAAGAGGCCGTTTTTGGCCTTTGTTTTTGGCGGAGACAGCCAGAACTGAGGCGGCCAGTTCTGGCCGCTCCCACCCGAACGGGAAGACTATATGTGACCTTCACTGAAACCAAGTGGTCGGAAATGATCACTTGGCCCCTTCAGCTGCAGCCACCGTCACGGCACTGGTGGCGGTGGCTGTGTAAAATTTTTAAAAATTTTTTAATTTTTTAAAAATTTTTTTTAAATTATTTATATTTAAAAATTATTTTATAATTTTATTATAAATATTTATTTTTTAAAAGAATATTTTAATCATTTGAATATAAAAATTATAAAAAATATTTTTATAAATAGGAGACTGGATTTTTAAAACGTGGAGAGTGAGATTTTGTCTCTGCTGGGAATTAGTCCTTTGGCGTATTTAAAAATAAAACAAATAGAGATGCGTGTAAGACACACCACACCACACCACCTAACGTGACAAATCCTTGTAGTTGTACATTGCCAGTTTGCAACGAAGAATCATCCACAAAAATTTGGCTGTCTGAAAAAATAATAAACCAAAATGACATTGACAAGGATTTTAGATTCTGTTTTTAACCAGAAATAATTATTAGATTAAAATCAGTATATTGATAATAATAATAATAATAATAATAATTAAAATATGTTAATTTTTTATTGAAATAAAAAATATTTAATATTAAGTTGGTGGGTAATTAAATAAGATGTTTATGGTTGAAAGGGAACACAGCGTTTGCTTCAAGAGACTAAATCCATAAATACATGTTGACTTTTTGATGTTAGGTAACAAGATGCTGTTATGGTCCAATGACAATTACCATTTTATTAACCGACAACTTGGAAATCCAATTACGTTTTGGGAAAGTCTGTGGAATTTTCACGTGAAAAAATGCCAGATCCAATCTTTATGGACTAAATTGATATATAAAACTAGAGTGGAACGTGCAACATTTTAATTAGTCCACTGCTTACCATAATTCTCAAACGTTGACCTTCCCTCGAAGTTCTCAGGACAGAATTCTCTTTTCGCCCTTTTAGCTCCCAGGCATATCATCAAGGACATCCCTGCCCGATATATTATTTATATATTTTTGATTTTATAGGGAAAAAATAGATATTAAATTAAGATTTTAAATGTATTCGTACAATGTATAAAAATTGAATTTAAATTATGTAATATAATTAGAAAAACTATTTTAATTAATTAATCCTTTTCATAAAGGTATATTTATCATTTTACTAGTCAACCAAATGCCAAAGGACCTAAAAAAAGGTTTTTGGAATTAGTGTCCTTAACAGTGAATAAGGGTAAACCACGGAATGAAATTAGAGTTTTCGAGGAGGCGGTGGCACAGCTTCTTGGTTAGTTCATCACTTCACTTTTTTTTGTTTTTTATATAAAATTTTCATTAAATAATTGTATAATTCCATTAAATTAAGCATGAAAAATCAGCTTCAAATCACTAAACCGAGTATAATTAATAATCTGATCAAGAGGGGAGACACATTCAGAGAATCATTTGAGTTGTGTGGAACCCACTCCCACTTTAATTTTTTTGAGGTTTTTTTTAATAATATAATTTTTTTTTCTTTGTGGGCACTACTATTTAATTAATTTTATTCAATTTTTAATAGTAAATTTGTTTTTCAATTTATGCGGTAATTATTCTTATATTTAATTCATTTGTTTTGAATTTTAGAAAACAGAAAAAAATTATTAATTAACAGAGAAAAAAATTATATTTTTTTTAAAGAAAATTGTTCTTATTTTTTAAATCCCAAAATCTTGTAAAATCACTTTCAAGTCATGTCTGTTCTTATCCGCTTGGTGAAGACCAATCACCGGCCAAGAATTGTCCAATCATACGGACCCACATTGTCCACCGTTAATCTGTAAATCTTCCAACATGACAAGCGAAAACGGACGGTCATGATTGAGCGTTGACCATCTTTATGTCCCACTCACGAAAACAATTACACGCAGATTGTTGATAAATGGAGGCAGTGGAGCTCAATTTTTCTTTTTCATTCCGTCTATTTCTTCCATGCTTCTTTTAGCTCAAGCCCAGGAACAGAGTATCTAAGCAATCTTACATCTGGGTGAGCGTCAAAATCTGTTTATTTTTTACTTTACTTTGAATTGCATGCATTATTTAGTGGTTAGATGGAGTAAATCTTGCTTTTTATACCGTCTTAGCTTGGTTTTTCAACATGGATGGTTAAGCTTTTCTGAGATCTTTTGATGTTTACTGGTTTTAGTTGGTATATTCAGTGAAGAAAAATGAGGCTTTTGGGTTTAATATAATATTAATTCTGAAATGATATATGGGGTTTTGTATTAGTATTTTAAATAAATGATTTTTTGTGATGTTATTTTAAGATAAATTGCGGATCTGGACTTGATTGCAGAGAAGAGTTTATTAGTTTGGATGTTAAATCAAGTTTGGTGTTTCAGGCGAATCTCTTAAAGGAAGATTAGTGGAGTTTTGAAGTTGTGTTATGATATTGACTTTGATGGGAGAAAGTTGGATTTTCCTGTTAAGTGTGATTTTGAAGCCAAGAAGAATTTTGAGATCAAATTGAGTATTTCTTGAAGTTGTTGTAGTTGATTGAGAATTTTAGTTTTTTTTATTCTACTTTTAAAGGTTTTGGGTTAAGAAGTTTTGCAGGTGATCGTGGTTATGCCTTTTTCCCTGTTTATTTCTCTGATTTTAAGTGAATGGTTTGATGTAAAAACTATTGTATTTTTCTTTTCTATGTCGAGAATTACATGTGATTTTTAAAAGTAATTTCTGACCTGGAATGAAATTTTAGGTGTGATTGCTATTGGATCGAAAAAACTTGAGAAAAGGTTTTGGAAATGGATCTTAACGGGAGTTTATCTGCAGACACTTGGGGGAAGTCTTCTTCCTCCTCAGATGAACTACCAAAAAGGATGTCTTCTAGTAACTCATCGTTTGCTTATTTCGATTTGCAGCAGCCTCAGCAGAAGTGGGAAGATCAGATATTAAATTACGACATGAGGATGGACTCTCCCTTCCAGGAGTTCAACCAACCACAAATCCAGTCTCCACTTCCTTGTAACTCCAGTAACCAAACTAAATTTCCAGTTCGGATGAATGAGGGACTCCAGGCCAATAAAACTGAAGATTGGGATCCAAAAGTTATGCTAAACAACCTCACGTTTTTGGAACAGAAGATCCATCAGCTTCAGGACTTGGTGTATTTGATTGTAGGCCGAGGAGGCCAAGTGTTGGGGCGACCAGATGAGCTTGTTGCTCAGCAACGGCAGCTCATCACTGCTGATCTCACTTCAATTATTGTTCAGTTAATCTCTACTGCTGGTAGCCTTCTCCCATCTGTGAAGAACAACTTTTCAGCTGCTGCCCCTTCCATTGGACAGCTTGGGCAGTTTAATGGGGTTCTCTTTCCCCCAGTGGAAGACCTTAAAGATGTTCAGCCGCCAAATAGTTCTGGAGGAAAAGTTAGTAATAATTTAAGCAATGTTGATCTTGGTGGCAATTGTGTGACTGAACTGAATCACACTGTTGAAGAGCATGAATTAAAAGATGAGGAGGATGTGGAAGAAGGAGAGAACCTTCCTCCTGGTTCATATGAGATCTTACAACTAGAAAAAGAAGAAATCCTGGCACCTCATACTCACTTCTGCACAATATGTGGCAAAGGATTCAAGAGGGATGCAAATTTACGAATGCACATGAGAGGTCATGGAGACGAGTATAAAACTCCAGCAGCACTTGCAAAACCTCACAAGGAATCCAGCTCTGAGCCAATGCTTATTAAGAGGTATTCCTGCCCTTATGCTGGTTGCAAGCGGAACAAGGATCACAAAAAATTTCAGCCTCTGAAGACTATTTTATGTGTCAAAAATCATTACAAGAGAACTCATTGCGACAAAAGCTACATCTGCAGCAGATGCAACACAAAGAAATTTTCAGTTATTGCTGATCTTAAAACTCATGAAAAGCATTGTGGCAAGGATAAATGGCTTTGTTCTTGTGGCACCACGTTCTCAAGGAAAGACAAGCTATTTGGACACATTGCACTTTTCCAAGGCCACACGCCTGCCATTCCCCTTGATGAAACCAACAAAGGACTTGCAGGGCCATCTGATCGAAGAGAAGGCAATGAAGCAACAAGTAAAATTGGCAGTAGTATAAATTTCAACTTCAGCTCCAATGTTCCCACCGGAAATGGGACTCAGAACGATGTGGACACAAAAGGGAGTACTGATGATTCAGCCAGTTTCTACTCGTCCTTGAACTTTGATACATGTAACTTTGACGGTTTTCATGAATTCCCTCGACCTTCATTGGATGAGTCTGAGAATCCATTCTCTTTCCTTATTCCAGGGTCTTGTAATTACATTTCAAAAACTGGAGGGGATTCGGGTTTGCATACTCTCAAGTAATATTTACTAAGGTTAGGTTACTGCTTGCTTTAGGATTATTATAATTTGTGTCGTATTTGTAAGTCAAGGTGATGATCCCATCTCCATGTAATTGGTTGATCTTAAATTAAATAAATGTTTTCTGCCTTGGGTTTGTTAAATTGTTAAGAAAACTGGAGGGAAATCTAGTTCTCCAAGGTCCATAAAATCAGCAGGATCATTGAAAAACTTAAATGAAATGGACGTATGTATACTCATCTAAAGATTTTTCCTTTGCAGAAGAATGATTGATGAAGTGCTATGTCAACAGTTCTTTACATGTATAAGTGATGTGGTGAATTGATTGTCATTTCCTTTGAAGAATGTAAAAGCCTTGGTGAGAGGTGGTTGATGCAACAACGCATCAGACTGAAATTTGGTAATGGCCCCATTTCTGATGAATAATCGTCTTGAGGGGAAGGCAGCACATCCAAATGGCAAAGCAAATTGCCAGTAAGAGTTTGGTTATAATGCAGGGGTCAACATCACCATGACAGATTTTTTGTCATTGTATCAACCTTGGAACTTCTATGAATAGTGAAAGATGTGTACCCTTGAAATATGAAGTTTATAGTGAAATATTTCGGAATGACACCATGTCAAGTGAATAATGGTAATTAATTAAATTAAGGTTTATATGGCATTCTATCAATTATATAAATATAATTAGGCACAAAAATAATGATAAGGAGGTCCTTATAGAAACTCTTTTGGACTCAAAATTTTTAATTGTTTATTTGATTTTTATTTTTATTTTTATTTTTATCTATATTAATGATTGATAGAATTTTATCTAGATTGCGGTTGATATCATATGAGCTAGTCGCATAGAAGTAGTAAATGTGATTTGCTCCAATAGGAGAATTTATGGCTAGTAGTCTAAAACATAGTTTTTCTTTTGTTTTATGAAATTGGGGTGTTATATTATTTTACATTTTAGGGGGTTATATGATATTTTCTATATTAAGGGGTTATGTGATAGTTTATGGATAAGGGAGATATGATATTTTATTGATAGGAGGGGTGAAACAATATTATTCATTAGAATTTTGCATTTCTTTAGTATCTTCCTTAGAAATGTTTACATGATTTAATTTTTGCCCTTTCAAATTGAACAAAATGTTAGAAATTGTACTTTTAGTTGAGTGCAAAGGGCAATAGACCTTAACAGAAAGGCAACAACATAAAAATTATCAAAATATTTCATAATAACTTATCAATCATCATCTAAAACATCATTTCATCTTCAAAACATATTGAAATACATTCTTAACATGCAGCAAACACTTGAGAGGAACTTAAACTAGAAAAATAGGCTATGAAACAAGATAAAAGAGGTAAGGAAATACTTACCTCTTGTCATGGAAGCTTGCTCTCTATCTCTATGAGTCTTTGGATTTCTAATCGAAAAATGAGCTATTGGTTGGACGTTCTCTAATCTAGGGTTTGCTGGAAAAAGGAAAGGGAAGAAGAAGATGAAAGCTAGGAACTGCACGACTGAAAACAACAAGTGTATATATGACTGAATGACACAACACACGATCGTGTATCCCATGAAAATCTAAATTTTCTCTCTTTTCTTATCATACATGAAATATTCTCCCAAGAATATCTATGTACAAGCCACAAATAATTTTTAAATGACTCTTCTACCCCTAAACTCTCTCAAATCTAATTTTTATAAAGAAATTTCACTTTTAACCTTGATTCAAAGCCTAAAAGGACAATTCTATCCTTAGATTGTTACGATTAACCTAACATGTTTACAATTGAAGGTTAACAAATTATGGTTTAAGGGTTATAGTTTACTATACGAATTCCTTCCTCTAATTTTGTCAAAATTTTAGTTAAATCATTCTACAATTTTATTATGTTTGGTAACTACTATTGCAAAATATATTTTACAAACATAAATATAATATCAATTAACCCTCTACTAAAATATCAACATACACCTCATATGTTAAATTTTAGTTAATTTCACATAAATATCATGTCAATCAATTAACCCCATAGATCATCTAAATTTAACAGAAATTAGATTTTAACTAAAATTTTATATAAATACCTAAATAAATAAACTTCCTTCTATGTTATCGAACTATCGATGTTGGAATTTAATAAACAGTGTAAGTGAAAGAAATTTTTAGAGTTTAATGTGTTTTCATGAGTTGATATAGTGTTTTTACATTAAAAAAAAAATAAAAAAGGAGGAGTAGTTATGGGTAAAATAAGTACTTCATTTAATATTTTTGTCAATTACATTTAACTCTTATACTTAAAACCCCTACTTACTAAACCCTAAGTCACTATCAAACTACTGTTGTTAGAATTTAATAAAAAGTATAAAATAAAGAAATTTTCAGAGCTTGGTGTGTTTTTAAGAATTGATAGTGGTGTATTCATATAGGAAGAGAAATAGTAATTAAAGATAAAATAGTTATTATATTTGATATTTTTACCCATTTCATTTAACCCAATTTAAAACCCCTTTCTATTAAAAAATTACCAACCCCACACGCCCAATTGTGTTTAAGTCTTCTACCATATATGGTCTAATATATGTTTCTATGAATAAAAACAAAAAAGACTTTATAAAGAATTCACTTCGACAAGATTCCAAGCTCTAGTGTGCCTGAATCCAATACAAATAAACTTTATTGTAAAAGGGAAGGAAATAAAAATCTAGGCTACCTGTGTTTGTATCTATCATGGGATAGAAAAACCCTCTAATTAAGGTTAAATTCAAATCAAACTTACTTGAACTCGAGCTTAAAATCGAATTTTAAGGGATTAATTTTATCAAGTTCGTGAACTTAAAAAATTCAATACAAATCGATGTTTTTTTTTCAAATCAATATGTATAAAAACAATATCATTTTAAGGATATTTTAACAAAAAACTCGTTATAGAGCTCGTTAAGAAACTTAATAAGAAGTTTGTGAAAAAACTCAATTAGGCTCATTAAACCTCGAGTTTGAGCTACTTCCTTGTTAGTCAAGCTTACTTCGAGCTCGCCCAAGCTCAAGCTGATCTAACCCTACTTCTTGTTTTGAAAAATACCTATAACACCTTCGTCCCCAACCCCCGACCCAGAAACATGATACATGTGGTATCTTCAAATCATGTGTGGTAATTGCACATCACATGCCGTGTTCAAACCCCCACAATTCTACCATTTTCAACCACATTCATTTCATTTAAAATTGTACACCTACTTTCCCATGATTTCAGTTGGAAATTTTATCAAATTTACCATAAATTTAAGGTTTTCGATAGATATTTCAAATCTATATACGAACTTAAATGCATACAAAAAAAACTAAACTTTTTACACTATGGTATATTCAATTTTAAAGAAATCGATTTATTAACCCTTTTTGTAATTTCTTATGTCAGAATTCATAAAAAGATCATCAAATAATGTAGCCAGTGAACAGAGACAAACAACACACAATTTTTCCATTACATAAGAACATATTCAACTACATACGAGAAGTACCTATGATTTGCTCGTCAAATCGTGGCCAAGCCAAGTATGCAACACTTTTTTTTTAAAAAAAAAAAAAAAAATCAATTCAGGCGTTTGAAGCTAGGCTCAAGACCACTAAAGGCAATTATGGGAGGTAATCTAACCATCAACAACATTGCAAAATCCAATGACTCTAACTGTAGAAGAAAGGGCTATCACAACCCAAACTACATAAAAGAAAAAATCAGTTGTACAAAATTTAATCAAGATCATGGCACACTGCCCAATTATAAAGTAATCTAATTTGCAGTGTCATCCGCTTGTGTTCAATACATGACTTCTTTTTGCATTCAAGGGCACAAAAAAGATTTGAAGGATTCTAAGGACGGGTACATAAAGCTGAACAGCAGAGCTTGTTCAAGGGATGATTCACACCATTGATTTTGGGGAAGAAAAAGAAAGATAAAATTGTAAGTCTACCGGAGCATATTATTGTGATCCTACCTGAGGGGAAGAAGCAACTATAATGATGAAAGTGACAAAAAAAACTGTAGTACCCAGCCAAGGATGATGCATAGCAAGGATTATTAGTCCTGCTTGTTACGAGAAACTCTTGCTCGGTGTCTAAGCTCAGCTTTCTTCCATCTCACAATCAGGTAACATAAGGAGAAGAGGGTGTTTACCTGGGAAAGGAAAAGTAGAAAGGGAATGTTCAGAAAAATGAGGAAATTACTTCAGGAAGCTTAAAAAAAATGAAAGAAAAATCAAGTAGATAATGTAGTTCCAACACTGACCAATATAATGATTGCGATGACAAGAAGAGGTCCGGACCAGAGAACTGATAGAAAAAGTCCGTGCGGATCGAAATAGTTTTGAGTGGCAAAGTTTCTCCAGTTCTTGTCAAGGATTCGATTGAGGTATTCAGCAAAATAGACACCAGCCACTACAACAAATATTGCTTAAAAAATGATTATTATAACCTAAAAGTATTATAAGCTACAAAAGTTACAATATATGTTCAGATTTAAAAGGATATAATAAAGACTTGCCACATGTACACAGGAGCATTCAAATTTCAGTTAGCTATGGAACTTAGCAAAGATGTCAGTAGTTTTCACTTATCAACTTGACCCACACTCCACATATAATTTTACAGGAAAAAAAAAGAAAAAGAATACTCACATTTCTCTGCGGGTATTGAGGGAAAGGTCATTGTTATTGAATTATTGATCAGAATATCTCCAACATAGGATAATACATGGCTCAGAAAAAAACATATGTAAACAGCTCAAGTATACTAAATGTTTGGATGCCCACTAAAGTATAAAACCTGTTGGCAAACAAACCTAGAATAAAGATAACATCAGCAGATTAGATTGCAGTCAACCTAAATGTGGAATTTATTCCAATGAAATTCGATAACTTATTTGAAGGCCTGACTTAAATGCATAAGATACTACCTTCTAGTGTCTTTCTTTCAAAGATCCACATCTTCTGAAGGTTAATTTCCTATATATCAGGGTGTGTATTTTCACAGAAGGGCCTAGACAACCAAAGATGAGCTTCAGGAAACTACAGGATACAAATTCAATATCCATATAATGGCACAGGAAAAACCATGTACAAGTTTGAATCAATAAGCAATATAGGGAACTCTTCATGCCATCTAGCTCTTTTGTGAGCTAAAACCACCAAGTATAAACAAGGTCTGTTAGAATTTTGAAGGAGATAAAAAAAAAGGAAGTTATTACTCAAAGTTTTCAAGAGCCATAATTTAAAGATGATTGAGCAGCAGTAGAAAAATGTTAAGTGATTGTTTAAAATTTAGTAAGGCAGAAATTAGCTGAAAGAGGTCAAGATACATCTCTGAGAATCAACTATCAGGAACAAAAATGAGGATTAACCTTCTTGAAGTCTGTTCTTATCAAATGGGAACCTTACTAGGAAATTTCTATGAAACTTCTTCCTAAAAGTGAACCTGTTAGTTTGCTTTTTGTAAACAGACTATTCTGAGGAACTTAAGAATGTAGATAAAGACTTCAAATTTACATTAATATAAGAAAAAACCATTGAATTTTAAGCAAAGATACCCTGGCTTTGTTTCTTGGCATTGCAAAATTAAAGAACAAGGGCAGGGTCCAGCATGGCAAGGCAAAGGAGAAGTATCTTATCTACAATATGAAGTTCAATAGGATGAAGTTTAGACATAAAATCTTTAGCTTTTAAGCAAGATGAGAATTCTTCAGCTCAGAAATCCAATGACTTTCAAACTTCTTTCTCATTAACTACATCAGTACCAGTTCCCTCCCTTATGTTTGGCTTTGGCTTCACAATCCCAATATTAGTTAGCTATTATAAACAAAACAACAAAGTCCCTAAACAGTACTGCATGTAAACTCGATAGCACTGCACTTAAAGATGCCACTACCATGAGCAAGTTAGACTTACATGCCATAAGGAATAAACACATTTGGAAATTGACATTCTTCCTTGAGATAATGACTACTATCAGCAACAGAACATGAAACGCCATTAAGCCCATTAACCAAGGTTCCTGCCAATATCCAAAGAAAGAGACAAACATTTTAAGTTGGACAAAAACAAGAAGCATTACATAGTAATAAGTTTTGAACAAATACTATCAAAACATTAGCAGGAAAGCATGCAATATTCTAAATAAATACTCTAACAAGCTTCATACTCCATGGACTCTTGTGAACCTTAAGCTGAATACTACTTTCTTTCAAACAACTTTTTCACTCTTTTGTAATCATTCATTTGGCGACTAGCACACGTTAAACCTCCTAAATAAAGAATTTTGATTACATCAACATAATTTGCGTAAAAAAAAAATAAATAGAAAACCCATATTCATGCACTCATCTTTATGATAGAACGTTTTCATCAAAATTCCACATTCATTAATTTCAACGAGTTATAATATCTTTGTCTCTCCTAAAACACAAATACCGTGAAGTAAATGCAGAACAATCAGCTATAGCTGAAACTAGTTCGCTTATTATAACCCATTTGACTGACATTAATTTGCTCAATTTAAAAAAGAAAAAAACACCCATCATGCATCTTCGTTTCAATTTCAGGTTGAAGATTTACAGGCTCATTATACGGTGATTTGAAATTTACCTTCCAATTGATGGCGTGGAAGAAACCCATGAAGTTTTCGTAAGCAGGTTGGAGTCCAGAGCGGAGCTCCGCCGAGAGTTTCTGGACGAGATCTGCCATCTGGTCCATGTGGGCTTCCATTGCTGACCTCAGCTCCTCCATGACTGTAAGTAATTCAATCGAATCTTTACTTCAAATTACAGATCCAGAGGGTGCCGCAATGTGATTATGATTCAATGAGTCTTCCTCGTTTCTACTGAAGGAAGTTATATCATAAAATTAAGTATTGCATCATTATCTCGTTAATTCTTAGATATTCTAGAAACTTACAGAAACACCCTCAAGGGGGTTTTAGTAATTACAAACTAAAAATTTCAATTTTGAGGTCATTTATTCGAGCTTCTACGAGATTTAAAGAAAACTGCAATTACACATTTTTAATTTCGAAGTATTAATCTGATCATGAAATGATCAAATCTGATTAGTGTATTTCAAAAAATCTCTTACATATTTTGTGACTCTTTTTAAACGATTGTTTTCAAATGAGAGGGGCAATTTAATTTAATCAATGGTCAGGTTAATTGATTAGTAATTGAATCCATGAATTTATTGAATAAATATTAAAAATAGTATGTAAAATAATTTAATATAATTAATCATTGATTATATAATATAAATTGCAAAACCTTTTTGGCTACATGATTTTAAAACAATTTTAACAGACGGATAATTCTAAACAAGATTAATCAGAGATCATAAACCAAACAATTAATTGATACACAATTAATGCAAATGAAACAATTTCAAGTATAATCAATTTTTGCGAACAATAACAATATAACTAAACTGACCCAGGGGCTTAACCTAGTGATAAGGGTAGGGGTCACCCAAGTGGTCAGGGTTCAACCCACAATAAAACTAATAACTCTTGATTTATCTGGTCTATGGTTACAGGTTTTGGTGATCATACATGACGAGTGAAGAAATTAAGAAACCCAACTAATTTTATAATGGTTTAAAACTTTGATCACAAACCTCCTATGTTCGTTTATCCAACTAAATCGGATTGAAATTCCACTATCTTGAAGAAGATACACTAATTGATCTAGTTATAGGAACATATGTAATTTATCCAAAAAAAAAAAATCACAAAACGACCCAAATCACTAAGATGGTAATAGACATATATATAGATAGTATGGAATAATTGCTTGATGCTTCTACTATGGACTTCCAGGTATCCTCATAAGACTGTAATAACAAACCAAGTACAAGTCAGTCAATGAGGGAAAAACCTAGAGCAGTTACCAGAAAAATTATTGTTCATACTATGAAACACCTAAGCGCAGAAATGGAAATAGGGTAAAAAAAAGCTCATAAAAATATAATGCAACTTACTCTACTTCCAACATTCATGATAAAAAAAATAAAGCATTTAAAACCTAAATTAAAAGTGAAATACACATTTAAGTTCTAGAGGACTCAGCTGCCTTGATGGATGACCCATGCCCGACAACCAATGACATAAAGCATAATATTTCATGTATTTACTAAAATAAATAGAACAAAAATGTTATGCGTAATGAGTAGAGAGAAGCTAAAACAGGGCCCAATGCCGTTCTAACAATATTTTGTGATATATATATATATATATATATATATATATATATATTGGTTTGTTGCACCCTAAAA
>JAJEJH010000683.1:0-19578 GCA_026122585.1 Anacardium occidentale | reverse complement strand
TCACCCTTCCAGGAGTTCAACCAACCACAAATCCAGTCTCCACTTCCTTGTAACTCCAGTAACCAAACTAAATTTCCAGTTCAGATGAATGAGGGACTCCAGGCCAATAAAACTGAAGATTGGGATCCAAAAGTTATGCTAAACAACCTCACGTTTTTGGAACAGAAGATCCATCAGCTTCAGGACTTGGTGTATTTGATTGTAGGCCGAGGAGGCCAAGTGTTGGGGCGACCAGATGAGCTTGTTGCTCAGCAACGGCAGCTCATCACTGCTGATCTCACTTCAATTATTGTTCAGTTAATCTCTACTGCTGGTAGCCTTCTCCCATCTGTGAAGAACAACTTTTCAGCTGCTGCCCCTTCCATTGGCCAGCTTGGGCAGTTTAATGGGGTTTTCTTTCCCCCAGTGGAAGACCTTAAAGATGTTCAGCCGCCAAATAGTTCTGGAGGAAAAGTTAGTAATAATTTAAACAATGTTGATCTTGGTGGCAATTGTGTGACTGAACTGAATCACACTGTTGAAGAGCATGAATTAAAAGATGAAGAGGATGTGGAAGAAGGAGAGAACCTTCCTCCTGGTTCATATGAGATCTTACAACTAGAAAAAGAAGAAATCCTGGCACCTCATACTCACTTCTGCACAATATGTGGCAAAGGATTCAAGAGGGATGCAAATTTACGAATGCACATGAGAGGTCATGGAGACGAGTATAAAACTCCAGCAGCACTTGCAAAACCTCACAAGGAATCCAGCTCTGAGCCAATGCTTATTAAGAGGTATTCCTGCCCTTATGCTGGTTGCAAGCGGAACAAGGATCACAAAAAATTTCAGCCTCTGAAGACTATTTTATGTGTCAAAAATCATTACAAGAGAACTCATTGCGACAAAAGCTACATCTGCAGCAGATGCAACACAAAGAAATTTTCAGTTATTGCTGATCTTAAAACTCATGAAAAGCATTGTGGCAAGGATAAATGGCTTTGTTCTTGTGGCACCACGTTCTCAAGGAAAGACAAGCTATTTGGACACATTGCACTTTTCCAAGGCCACACGCCTGCCATTCCCCTTGATGAAACCAACAAAGGACTTGCAGGGCCATCTGATCGAAGAGAAGGCAATGAAGCAACAAGTAAAATTGGCAGTAGTATAAATTTCAACTTCAGCTCCAATGTTCCCACTGGCAATGGGACTCAGAACGATGTGGACACAAAAGGGAGTACTGATGATTCAGCCAGTTTCTACTCGTCCTTGAACTTTGATACATGTAACTTTGACGGTTTTCATGAATTCCCTCGACCTCCATTGGATGATTCTGAGAATCCATTCTCTTTCCTTATTCCAGGGTCTTGTAATTACATTTCAAAAACTGGAGGGGATTCGGGTTTGCATACTCTCAAGTAATATTTACTAAGGTTAGGTTACTGCTTGCTTTAGGATTATTATAATTTGTGACGTATTTGTAAGTCAAGGTGATGATCCCATCTCCATGTAATTGGTTGATCTTAAATTAAATAAATGTTTTCTGCCTTGGGTTTGCTAAATTGTTAAGAAAACTGGAGGGAAATCTAGTTCTCCAAGGTCCATAAAATCAGCAGGATCATTGAAAAACTTAAATGAAATGGACGTATCTATACTCATCTAAAGATTTTTCCTTTGCAGAAGAATGATTGATGAAGTACCATGTCAACAGTTCTTTACATGTATAAGTGATGTGGTGAATTGATTGTCATTTCCTTTGAAGAATGTAAAAGCTTTGGTGACAGGTGGTTGATGCAACAACGCATCAGATTGAAATTTGGTAATGGCCCCATTTCTGATGAATAATCGTCTTGAGGAAGGCAGCACATCCAAATGGCAAACCAAATTGCCAGTAAGAGTTTGGTTATAATGCAGGGGTTAACATCACCATGACAGATTTTTTGTCATTGTATCAACCTTGGAACTTCTATGAATAGTGAAAGATGTGTACCCTTGAAATATGAAGTTTATAGTGAAATATTTCAGAATGAAACCATGTCAAGTGAATAATGGTAATTAATTAAATTAAGGTTTATATGGCATTCTATCAATTATATATATATAATTAGGCACAAAAATAATGATAAGGAGGTCCTTATAGAAACTCTTTTGGACTCAAAATTTGTAATTGTTTATTTGATTTTTTTTTTAATCTATATTAATGATTGATAGAATTTTCATCTAGATTGCGGTTGATATCATATGAGCTAGTCGCATAGAAGTAGTAAATGTGATTTGCTCCAATAGGAGAATTTATGGTTAGTAGACTAAAACATAGTTTTCTTTTGTTTTATGAAATTGGGGTGTTACATTATTTTACATTTTAGGGGGTTATATTATATTTTCTATATTAAGGGGTTATGTGATATTTTATGGATAAGGGAGATATGATATTTTATTGATAGGAGGGGTGAAACAATATTATTCATTAGAATTTTGCATTTCTTGAGTATCTTCCTTAGAAATGTTTACATGATTTAATTTTTGCCCTTTCAAATTGAACAAAATGTTAGAAATTGTACTTTTAGTTGAGTGCAAAGGGCAATAGACCTTAACAGAAATGCAACAACATGAAAATTATCAAAATATTTCACAATAACTTATCAATCATCATCTAAAACATCATTTCATCTTCAAAACATATTAGAATACATTCTTAACATGCAACAAACACTCGAGAGGAATTTAAATTAGAAAAATAGACTATGAAACAAGATAAAAAAGGTAAGAAAATACTTACCTCTTGCCATGGAAGCTTGCTCTTTATCCCTATGAGTCTTTGAATCTCTAATAAAAAATGAGCTGTTGGTTGAACGTTCTTTAATGTAGGGTTTGCTGGAAAAAGGAAAGGAAAGAAGAAGATGAAAGTTAGGAATTACATAACTGAAAACAAAAAGTGTATATATAACTAAATGACATAACACATGGTCGTGTGTCATAGACACACAATCGTGTATCCCATGAAAATCTCAATTTTCTCTCTTTTCTTACCACACATAGAATATTCTTCCAAGAATATCCACTTACAAACCACAAATGACTTCTAAATGACTTTTTTACCCCTAAACCCTCTCAAATTTACTTTCTATAAAGAAATTTCACTTTTACCCTTAATTTAAAGTCTAAAAGGATAATTCTACCCTTAAACTGTTACAATTAACTCAACATGTTTACAGTTGAAGGTTAACAAATTATGGTTTAAGGGTTATAGTTTACTATATGAATTCCTTCCTCTAATTTTGTCAAAAGTTTAGTTAAATCATTCTACAGTTTTATTACGTTTCGTAACTACTACTACAAAATATATTTTACAAACATAAATATAATATCAATTAACCCTCTATTAAAATATCAACATACACTTCATATGATAAATTTTAGTTAATTTCACATAAATATCATATCAATTAATTAACCCAATAGATCATCTAAATTTAACAGAAATTGGATTTTGACTAAAATTTCATATAAATACTTAGATAAATAAACTTCCTTCTATGTTATCGAACTATCGATGTTGGAATTTAATAAACGGTGTAAGTGAATTTTTAGAGTTTAATGTGTTTTTAAGAGTTGATATAGTGTTTTTACATTAAAAAAAAAAAAAAAAGGAAGAGTTTATGGGTAAAATAAGTATTTCATTTAATATTTTTGTCAATTCATTTAACTCTTATACTTAAAACCCCTACTTACTAAACCCTAAATCACTATCACACTGATAGTGGTGTATTCATATAGGAAGAGAAATAGTAATTAAAGATAAAATAGTTATTACATTTGATATTTTTAACCATTACCAACCCCACACGCCCAATTTTGTTTTAAGTCTTCTACTATATATGGTCTAATATATGTTTCTATAAATCAAAACAAAAAAGACTATATAAAGAATTCACTTTGACAAGATTCCAAGCTCTAGTGTGCCTGAATCCAATACAAATGGGAAGGAAATAAAAATCTAGGCTACCTGTGTTTGTATCTATCATAGAGTAGAAAAGCCCTCTAATTAAAGTTAAATTCAAATCAAATTTACTTGAGCTTGAACTCAAAATCGAGTTTTAAGAGATTAAATTTGTCAAGTTTGTAAATTTAGAAAATCCAATGCAAATCGATGTTTTTTTTTTAAATCAATACGTATAAAAATAATGCCATTTTAATGACATTTTTTAAAAAACTCGTTATATAATTTGTTAAGAAACTTAATAAGAAGCTTGTAAAAAAACTTAATTGGGCTCATTAAACCTCGAGTTTGAGCTACTTCCTTGTTAGTCAAGCTTAATTCGAGCTCGCCCAAGCTCCAGTAGATCTAACCGTACTTCTTGTTTTGCTAAATACCTATAACACCCCCGTCCCCAACCCCCGACCCAGAAACATGATACGTGTGGTATCTTCAAATCATGTGTGGTAATTGCACATCACATGTCGTGTTCAAACCCCCACAATTCTACCATTTTCAACCACATTCATTTCATTTAAAATTGTACACCTACTTTCCCCTGATTTCAGTCGGAAATTTTATCAAATTTGCCATAAATTTAAGGTTTTCCATAGAAATTTCAAATCTATATATGACTTAAATCCACACAAAAAAACTAAACTTTTTACTCTATGGTATATTCAATTTTAAAGAAATCCATTTATTAACCCTTTTTGTAATTTCTTATGTCAGAATTCATAAAAAGATCATCAAAAAATGTAGCCAGTGAACAGAGACAAACAACACACAATTTTTCCGTTACATAAGAACATATTCAACTACATACGAGAAGTACCTATGATTTGCTCGTCAAATCGTGGCCAAGCCAAGTATGCAACACTTTTTTTTCTAAAAAAAAAGAAATCAATGCCGGCGTTTGAAGCTAGACTCAAGACCATTAAAGGCAATTATGGGAGGTAATCTAACCATCAACAACATTGCAAAATCCAATGACTGTAGAAGAAAGGGCTATCACAACCCAAACTACATACAAGAAAAAATCAGTTGTACAAAATTTAATCAAGATCATGGCACACTGCCCAATCATAAAGTAATCTAATTTGCAGTGTTATCCGCTTGTGTTCAATACATGACTTCTTTTTGCATTCAAGGGCACAAAAAAGATTTGAAGGATTCCAAGGACGGGTACATAAAGCTGAACAGCAGAGCTTGTTCAAGGGATGATTCACGCCATTGATTTGGGGGAAGAAAAAGAAAGATAAAATTGTAAATCTACCAGAGCATATAATTGTGATCCTACCTGAGGGGAAGAAGCCACTATAATGATGAAAGTGACAAAAAAAACTGTAGTACCCAGCCAAGGATGATGCATAGCGAGGATTATTAGTCCTGCTTGTTACGAGAAACTCTTGCTCGGTGTCTAAGCTCAGCTTTCTTCCATCTCACAATCAGGTAACATAAGGAGAAGAGGGTGTTTGCCTGGGAAAGGAAAAGTAGAAAGGGAATGTTCAGCTAAATGAGGAAATTACTTCAGGAAGCTTTAAAAAAATGAAAGAAAAATCAAGTAGATAATGTAGTTCCAACACTGACCAATATAATGATTGCAATGACAAGAAGAGGTCCAGACCAGAAAACTGATAAAAAAAGTCCGTGTGGATCGAAATAGTTTTGAGTGGCAAAGCTTCTCCAGTTCTTGTCAAGGATTCGATTGAGGTATTCAGCAAAATAGACACCAGCCACTATAACAAATATTGCTAAAAAAATGATTATTATAACCTAAAAGTATTATAAGCTACAAAAGTTACAATATATGTTCAGATTTAAAAGGATATAATAAAGACTTGCCACATGTACACAGGAGCATTCAAATTTCAGTTAGCTATGGAACTTAGCAAAGATGTCAGTAGTTTTCATTCATCAACTTGACCCACACTCCACATATAATTTTACAGGAAAAAAAAGAAAAAGAATACTCACATTTCTCTGCAGGTATTGAGGGAAAGGTCATTGTTATTGAATTATTGATCAGAATATCTCCAACATAGGATAATACATGGCTCAGAAAAAAACATATGTAAACAGCTCAAGTATACTAAATGCCTACTAAAGTATAAAACCTGTTGGCAAACAAACCTAGAATAAAGATAACATCAGCAGATTAGATTGCAGTCAACCTAAATGTGGAATTTATTCCAATGAAATTCAATAACTTATTTGAAGGCCTGACTTAAATGCATAAGATACTACCTTCTGTCTTTCTTTCAAAGATCCACATCTTCTGAAGGTTAATTTCCTATATATCAGGGTGTGTATTTTCACAGAAGGGCCACGACAACCAAAGATGAGCTTCAGGAAACTACAGGATACAAATTCAGTATCCATATAATGGCACAGTAAAAACCATGTACAAGTTTGAATCAATAAGCAATAAAGGGAACTCTTCATGCCATCTAGCTCTTTTGTGAGCTAAAACCACCAAGTATAAACAAGGTCTGTTAGAATTTTGAAGGAGATAAAAAAAAAGGTAGTTATTACTCAAAGTTTTCAAGAGCCATAATTTAAAGATGATTGAGCAGCAGTAGAAAAATGTTAAGTGATTGTTTAAAATTTAGTAAGGCAGAAATTAGCTGAAAGAGGCCAAGATACATCTCTGAGAATCAACTATCAGGAACAAAAATGAGGATTAACCTTCTTGAAGTCTGTTCTTATCAAATGGGAACCTTACTAGGAAATTTCTAAGAAACTTCTTCCTAAAAGTGAACCTGTTAGTTTGCTTTTTGTAAACAGACTATTCTGAGGAACTTAAGAATGTAGATAAAGACTTCAAATTTACATTAATATAAGAAAAAACCATTGAATTTTAAGCAAAGATACCATGGCTTTGTTTCTTGGCATTGCAAAATTAAAGAACAAGGGCAGGGTCCAGCATGGCAAGGCAAAGGAGAAGTATCTTATCTACAATATGAAGTTCAATAGGATGAAGTTTAGACATAAAATCTTTAGCTTTTAAGCAAGATGAGAATTCTTCAGCTCAGAAATCCAATGACTTTCAAACTTCTTTCTCATTAACTACATCAGTACCAGTTCCCTCCCTTATGTTTGGCTTTGGCTTCACAATCCCAATATTAGTTAGCTATTATAAACAAAACAACAAAGTCCCTAAACAGTACTGCATGTAAAACTCAATAGCACTGCACTTAAAGATGCCACTACCATGAGCAAGTTAGACTTACATGCCATAAGGAATAAACACATTTGGAAATTGACATTCTTCCTTGAGATAATGACTACTATCAGCAACAGAACATGAAACGCCATTAAGCCCATTAACCAAGGTTCCTGCCAATATCCAAAGAAAGAGACAAACATTTTAAGTTGGACAAAAACAAGAAGCATTACATAGTAATAAGTTTTGAACAAATACTATCAAAACATTAGCAGGAAAGCATGCAATATTCTAAATAAATACTCTAACAAGCTTCATACTCCATGGACTCTTGTGAACCTTAAGCTGAATACTACTTTCTTTCAAACAACTTTTTCACTCTTTTGTAATCATTCATTTGGCGACTAGCACACGTTAAACCTCCTAAATAAAGAATTTTGATTACATCAACATAATTTGCGTAAAAAAAAAATAAATAGAAAACCCATATTCATGCACTCATCTTTATGATAGAACGTTTTCATCAAAATTCCACATTCATTAATTTCAACGAGTTATAATATCTTTGTCTCTCCTAAAACACAAATACCGTGAAGTAAATGCAGAACAATCAGCTATAGCTGAAACTAGTTCGCTTATTATAACCCAGTTGACTGACATTAATTTGCTCAATTTAAAAAAGAAAAAAACACCCATCATGCATCTTCGTTTCAATTTCAGGTTGAAGATTTACAGGCTCATTATACGGTGATTTGAAATTTACCTTCCAATTGATGGCGTGGAAGAAACCCATGAAGTTTTCGTAAGCAGGTTGGAGTCCAGAGCGGAGCTCCGCCGAGAGTTTCTGGACGAGATCTGCCATCTGGTCCATGTGGGCTTCCATTGCTGACCTCAGCTCCTCCATGACTGTAAGTAATTCAATCGAATCTTTACTTCAAATTACAGATCCAGAGGGTGCCGCAATGTGATTATGATTCAATGAGTCTTCCTCGTTTCTACTGAAGGAAGTTATATCATAAAACTACGTTTCCACTTCCAGTATTGTATCATTATCATATTAATTCTTCGATATTCTAGAAACTTGCAGAAACACCCCCAAGGGGGTTTTAGTAATTACAAACTAAAAATTTCAATTTTGAGGTCATTTATTCAAGCTTCTACGAGATTTAAAGAAAACTGCAATTACACGTTTTTAATTTTGGAGTATTAATCTAATCATGAAATGATCAAATCTGATTAGTGTATATCAAAAAATCTCTTACATATTTTGGAACTCTTTTCAAATGAGAGGGGCAATTTAATTTAATCAATGGTGAGATTAATTGATTAGTAATTGAATCCATGAATTTATTGAATAAATATTAAAAATAGTATGTAAAATAATTTAATATAACTAATCATTGATTATATATTATAAATTGCAAAACCTTTTTGGCTACATGATTTTAAAACAATTTTAACAGACAGGGATAATTCTAAACAAGATTAAAGAGAGATCAACAACCAAACAATTAATTTATACACAATTAATACAAATGAAAAAATTTCAAGTATAATTAACTTTTGCAAACAACAACAATATAACTGAACTGACCCCAGGGGCTTAACCTAATTGTAAGGGTAGGGGTCACCCAAGTGGTCAGGGTTTAAGTCATAATAAAACTAATAACTTTTGATTTATCTGGTCTGTGGTTGCAGGTTTCGATAATCATAGACCATCAGATTTATCCTATCCGATTAGTTAAGATTAACTGATATGGATAGAAGTTTCCGGGTTAACACAAAAAACAATATAACTAAACAATTTTAAAACATACATGAAGAGTGAAGAGATTAAGAAAACCCAACTAATTTTATAATGGTTTAAAACTTTGATCACAAGCCTCTTATGTTCGTTTATCCAACTAAATCGGATTGAAATTTCACTATCTCGAAGAAGATATCCTAGTTGATCCAGTTACAGGAACATATGTAATTTATCCAAAAAAAAAAAATCACAAAATGATCCAAATCACTAAGATGGTAATAGACAAATATATAGATAGCATGGAATAACTGCTTGATGCTTCTACTATGGACTTCCAGGTATCCTCATAAGACTGTAATAACAAACCAAGTACAGGTCAGTCAATGAGGGAAAAACCTAGAGCAGTTACCAGAAAAATTATTGTTCATACTATGAAACACCTAAGCGCAGCAATGGAAATAGGATAAAAAAAAGCTCATAAAAATATAATGCAACTTACTCTACTTCCAACATTCATGATAAAAAAAATAAAGCATTTAAAACCTAAATTAAAAGTGAAATGCACATTTAAGTTCTAGAGGACTCAGCTGCCTTGATGGATGACGCATGCCCGACAACCAATGACATAAAGCATAATATTTCATGTATTTACTAAAATAAATAGAACAAAAATGTTATGCGTAATGAGTAGAGAGAAGCTAAAACAGGGCCCAATATCATTTCAACAATATTTTGTGATATATATATATATATTGGTTTGTTGCACCCTAAAAGTGGTGCTCCCATGATTTTTTTTTTTTTTTTTTTTTTTTACAATGATACAATTTCAAATGATAGAACATTTAACAATTCATTATGCAACAAGTTAGGTATATATTTATCAAGTGGTTGACGAGGCCTATATGTAATATTTGATGATAATTTTTAAGGTCTAACTGAACCCATACTCTGAATTCAAAATCTGAAACCTTCTACATTTTATAATGACAACTACAATTTTAGATCATACCTTCATCGCGTTGTTCTAATTTTTTAGACATCTTTAAGCAACAGAGAGACAATCTAAATCTGACTATATTATTTATGTGCTATTAGATTTATCCAAATTCATTTTATAAGTGGTACAAAAAATTTAATCGCCTTGCCCTCAACCTTAAAGCTTTTGACATTCATGACTAATGTTGTCAACACAAACTGTGATATGATCATTAGGTTTGAGAAACTTTTGTTAATATTGAAAGCCTAAATATCATAACTAAACAGATTCAAAAGGTAATACCGAGACTATTTGGTCTTGAACTTTTAAAACCAGTAATCCTAGTCAAAGATTTCTGTTTTTGCGAGGTCCAACAGCACAAGAGATATTCAGATTTCTATCTCTCAAATCAACTGTAAATAAAACATTCAATTATTTCTCATAAAAATATTTATTTATTTATTTCTACTAAAATAATGATATTTAAAAAAAAAAAAAAACAATCTCATTGATAGTGGAGACTCTTATGCAATCACATAAGTACCTGTGCACATTCAGCGGCCTTCCTTACAACAAGAAAGGCACTTGATTTTGACATCCTTGGATTTTCTTTCAGAAGCCTGTTGGTTGCTGGCAGTCAGCCGAGAGGGTTCTTCCACCGATTTTCTCCAAAGAGGAAAACTCGATGTTGAGATACCTCAGTTTCTATATCACCCTTTTTCATCCACAATTGCTTGTTGCAGTTCTGAGATTTCAGTCACAGAAGCAACCGCAGCTCCATTCTCACCCCTGAAGAAACAAAGGTGTTAAAAAAACTAACAAGTTAGGACAATCGATACAGGTAGATAGATCCTTTAATAGCCTCTTACAGCCTTACTCTGTGCATATTCCTGATACTAAACTCTCCCTAAAAGTTATAAAAAACTATGGAAAAGTCAAAGCATAACAGTAATTTGACCAACTTCTCTGGAAAAGTTAGACTGACTCCTTCCTCATTTACATTCTTAGTAGTGCTAGGATCTTTCATTTTTTGCTCTGCAAATAACCCTTCAAGGAGTTCTGCAACCATTACTCCATCATCAGGGGTACCCATTGTTACCTGTCAACCAAGAAAATGTACTAAAAAATCCATATAGCATTAACTTACCAACATATTCTGGAGTCTCTTACAACAAATTGTTTTTTTTTGGTGATTCTGACAATTTTTATGTTTATGTTCCATGATAAGCAAACTGTAAAAAACAAAACTTACTTGCCAAGTCTTTACAGCACCTTCAGCTCCACTTGAGAAACTGGAAAACTCCATGCCCTCCTCACCCGAGTAAAATCCCAATTTTAGCAACGCTTCCTGTCACAATCACATGTATTATCATAAAAAATCAGAACCTATAAGAGATCCGTATTAAAATTATTATCATAATTACTCAAGAAAGTGAACATGAAGAAATGGAGCGAAGAATGGGAAAACTTAAAAACAAACTCATCCGTGAATTAAGTTAGCACATAAAACAAAGTTAGTACATACCTACGTAGAGTTGCGCTCAACTTCAATTGGGGACGCTTTTTCAAGATCATTTATTGGGAAATTGTATTGCAGAGTGATAATGTTTCAGCTATCGATTAAGATTATTCACAAGCTATTATAAAAGTCAATATATTTATTTTGAAGAGGCTGACAAATATATATGACTACAATTTTTATAAAATTCATGTTGATAGCCCTGAAAGCCGCGATTAAGACATTGTAGCAGCAAAATATTTATATAATTAGTTAACTGAAAAGAGCTGGATTAATGGAACTGAATTCCATTCCATGCATCAAACGCAAATAACTCAGCTTACAAAGACGACAAGACAAGCACAGAGTGTATAAAGATTTAGGATTATGCAGATTGATTTTGGGGATGTCTCGTCCAGTCCAGCATTTCAAATTCCAATTTGACAAAACAAATAATGCTTTTTTTTTTTTTGGTAAATAAAATATATAAACCAAGAAACGGGCAAGCCTAAAAACAACTTATGTGCAACGAGAAAAATCTGCCCACAAAGAATACTATGAATAAATAAAAGCGAACTAATCAAACCTTCTTAAGGGTCTATTTTCATTCGTACGAAAATAGAGCTCAAGAGGGGAGAAAGACAACCAAAATAAAACCTACGAACCAAACCAAAACTAACATAACTAGAGTTTACATACAAAAGAATACAAAGAATTGCTTAAGCCCTTTACAAATTAGCATAATAATTTTATCTTGAGAAGTAATCAACCAACCAAAAACAAAACAAAGGCAACCACCAGAGGAGAAAGCCGAGAGGACCAACTGGACAAGAAGCTAGCAAGCCCAAAAGGGCCGGCAGCCAAGACACTCCAGGATCCTCCAAATTACCGCCACAGCTTGATTCAGCCGCCATTAATTATGCATAATAATCAGCCCAACAGCATAACTTGAGAGTAGAAACCCAGTGTTCTTGAGAGGAAAATGCTTCAGCTATCGAGTGAAAAAACCAGGAAGGACTTGGCAATTTGGAGGTCAAAAAGTGCCAACACAATGCATAAGCAAAGCTGATTTTCCAAGAGTTTCTCCAGCCCATGCAAACTTCAATTCCCGCCACCCAAGACACCAAGTGCAGCCGGAGGAGCTTGTGACATCGTGTCTTGGTGGGCAAACAAACTGTCCCAGGCAGCCTTCAGAGACGGATGAATCAAGGCCCAGAGGTTGAAACAAACAGCAAAATCTGGAAATTATTTCCAGATTTCACTGTTTACGGAATAGTACCGTAAACAGTACAAACAGATTTGAGCAGCCAAATCTTAAAAAAACAAAGCCTCCGAAAGTCCGTATCATGGCACACGTGTCCCCACAAATGTATCTAGTTGCATAACACCTCAAACTCCTCATTTTGCAATTGAAATGCTTGAAACCACCAAAATGGACCTTGAGACGAGAAGTTAAGCTTTGCCAAAAGAAGTATACTTGTCTACCATGCACAAGACAGCCCCTACTAATCCTCCATACGAGGGAAAGCATGTATCCACATGTGTGTCTGGTTGCATGATTTCTAAATCTCCTTGTGTTGCATTTAAAAAACTTGACTACTCCAAAACGATCATGGAAATGAAAATATGAGCATTGTCAAAAAGAGCAAACTTGCCCACCTTGTAAAAGGCAGCTACAAACAATCCTCCACATGATGGAAACCATGCACTCCTCACATGGAAAGCCATCATAAGTGAAGAGGAAAGCCATCATAAGTGAAAAGGATATCCTTTCCAGGATCCTAGTGCCAAAAGTGACTAATAGGCAACCTAAACACTAGAAAACATAAAGTTAAGCTCATGTTCATAACTTTTTCTTGTTTCCTGGTTAATGGCTATGGTAAGCATGCTTGGCCCCAAGGGATAGGCCCAACAAGAAAAGGAAGGTTAGCCAAGAGAAGAAGCCCTCCAAAACAAAGAAGCTGATAGTAATAATCCCATTTTTCCCACCAAGTTTGGCGACCGCCTCTAAAAATGAGACTCTCCAACTCTCCCACTAGCTAATAGCAAGCTTAAAACCCCTATTTTTCACTCTAATATCTTTTCTAACAAAACCTATCCCCTCAAAATTGTCTCTCTCAAGGCTTCAGTAACCTCCCCTTCCCTCCTCAGAAAAAAGCAGTCTCATGGTTTTTGAAGATACAAAAAGGAAGGGACTGACTAGCAAGAGTTCTATTTAGGTTAGAAATAGGAAAGCTACTTAACTTCACTCCTTTATCTTTAATGACTCTCCTTACATTAATACAAACCCTCTCTTTAGGGAAGGCAACCCTCAAGAAGACTCTTTTATTTCTCTCTCGTCATATACTGTAAACAACAACACCCAATTGCTCTGGTTAAGAATTTTACACCAAATGAATTAATTGTAAAGACAATGAAAAAAGAGGTAGTCTATATTTTCATCATGCATATCATACAGCACACAAGTAGTATTCGAACATAAGTCATACCTTTGTAATTTGTCATGTGTGGTCAAACTTCTCCTTAAAGCGAGCCACAAAATTATGATGTCTAGGAATGAACTTGTGCCAGATGAGGTGAGCCCAATCCACCAAGTCATTCTTCTTTCTAAACTCATTCCTAGCAGAATTTATGGAAAAATTGCAATCCTCGCTTAGCTTCCAATTAACCCTATCCATTCCCCCCATAGGAATACATAGTGTAACTCCTTTCACCTCAACCATTTCATGAGATTAGCCACTGACCATTTCCATTCTCTTTCCTCAATGATCTCCTTGACTTTTGCATTCTTTCAAATCCTCGAGTCATGGATAATTCTATCACTATACTTTTTAGCAAAGGGGCCATGGGGGTGCTAATTGTCCCACCAAAGGAAGTTGTCCTCACTATTACCAATTATATATCCAATCCTGGTTTATATCTTATGTCTCAACTTAAGGAGTTTCTTTCACCACCAAGGACTATCACTAGCACATTGAATATTCCAAAAGCTTATATCCTTGACTTTGTTTTTCCTAGCCCAATCAACTCATATGGAGGACCTGTCCCTAAGCCATCCTTCTCACACAGCTTACAGACCTCATCCCATGCGATTTAAGCTTCTCTAGCATTAACCTCCTCCCTTTCCCCCTCCCCCCCAACTTTTAGAAAAAGTTCTTAAGTTTGACATTAATTTCAATAAAAACTTTATTTGGAAGGAAACAATGTGTCTCCCAAAACACTAGAAGACTAAATAATATAGATTTCACAAGAACCAACCTACCTGTATACGAGAGGTATCTACTCTTCCAAGATAAGGTAAGGTCGATAATTTTATTTATAAGCGACCTATAATCTGCATCAAAAATTTTGGAAGACACTATCGGGACTCTTAGATACCTAAAAGGGAAAGCCCTCACCAAACCTGAGGACATTGATAAACCTAGTCCTCCTTTCTTTGCCCACACCTAAGAGGAAGATGTTACTCTTCTCTCTGTTGGCTCTCAAACCAGACCACTTATGGAAAGTATCAAAAGTATCCTTAAAGGTTCTAATAGACTTCTCCTCCGCTTTGCAGAATAAAATCAAGTCATCAACAAAACATAGGTGGGTAATTATATTCTCCTTACATTTCTAGTGGTACTCGAAATTCCTCTTTAAAGTCTCTTTTTCCCGAATCCTGCCAAAAGCTTCCATAACTATAACAAAAATGTATGAAGAAATAGGATCACCCTGTCTTAATCCTCTTGAACTCTTAAAAAATCCTTCCAATTCCCCATTGATACAGATGGAAAACATAGATGATGTGATGCATTCTTTAATCCAGTGTATAAACCTGGAGTGAAAGCCAAGTCTCTCTAAGCGAGTTAGAACAAAGTCCTAATTGATCATATCATAAGCCTTCATTAAGTCAATCTTAATGGCACATTTTTCATATTGGTAACATCCCTATGATATTTATTGAGCAACTCATTACATAGTAAGATATTATTGCCAATTTTTCTCTATTTAATGAAGGCTGCTTGAGCCCTATTCACACAGTCAGGAAAGACTTCCTTCAATCTATTGGCAAAGATTTTTGAGATGCACTTATAAATCAGATTACAACAAGCAATGGGTCTAAATTTTTTATCATAAGTAGGGTTATCACATTTAGGAAGTAAGAAAACCAACTGACTTGTAATAGCATAGAGAGTCATCTCAGTCTAATTTCGTCTCACTACAAACACCCTAACAAGGATTGTATAATTGATTTCATGAAGGAGGGATCCATTGTCAAAAATGGAGTTAACTGCTTCAAACACGCCTTGCCCAACAATCTCCCAAGCCACCTTGTAAAATTTAGCACCAAAACCATCCAGGTCAGGGGCCTTATTATCATCCATAGAAAAGATGGTACTTTTCACCTCCTCCTCAAAGATCTCCTTGACCATATCGAGGGCCATATTAATTGAGATCCTAACATCAACCAATCTGGGCATGTTGTCTATACTAGATTCCCCATCATCTCTGGATAATATATTCTTAAAATGTCCCGCCAAAGTATCATGAATTAGATCTTTCTCACAAACCAAATTGTCATTCTCATCCTTAATTGCCCTGATGACATTTATGTTCGTACGACTCTTGAGGCACTTGAAAAAATAGTCAATGTTCTAGTCACCCTCTTTCAGCCATTTAATTCTGGACTTTTGTTTAAGTAAAGATTCTTCTATTCAATTAATTTTCCGATAAGCTCTAGAAAGATTTTTTTTCTTTTTTTACAAGCCTCTCATTATTAGGGTCATTAAGAATTCCAGTTTGAACACCAAACAGTCTTTCCTTAGCAAGCTTGACCCTCTCAAAGATGTTCCAAAATTCTTCCTTATTCAACACTTTCAACTTGCCTTTAACCAATTTCAACTTTTTAAGCAACCTGAACATTAGGTTTCCATCAATTTTTGTAACCCAAAACTCTTTAACTAAAGGCAAGAATCAAGAATCAAAAGCCCAAAAATTGAAAATTTTGAATAGACACTTTCTACCTCCCTCATTGCCATCATAGTGCACTACAGGAGGGCAGTGGTCACAGATCCCATTGGGCAGGACTGTTCCGACAACATTGGGGAATTTGTCAAGCCAATTATCACCTACCAAAACTGTAAGACCCGCCGCCACGAGTACCCCTGCTGCTGAAAACTACATGGGCCTTTTATTAATCATCTGAAAATATGGGTACCCGCGACGGGAATCCTACGAAAATAAAATCTGAAACTATACACATGCGGAAGCGAAACTGAATATACATCTGAAATATATACATCGACTGTAAAATACATATTGTTCTGTACAATGGGCCCATCGGCCTTTACATATATACATACACTGTTTCTGTACATCCAGATGCATCTGAAAATATACAAAAGCTACATACGACCCCACAGGTCCAAAACTGCTATACAACTGAGATCGGCGTGTGTGTGCGTGCCCTCTCCGTCAGCCTCGATCCAACCGCTCCTCAGACCCAGTACGAACACCTGAAAAACTGGAAGAAGGAGGGGGATGAGTGATAAAGATCACCCAGTAAGCGCTCCCTACTTCCCTCAACCCAAGCAAGCACAAACAATCACAATAATCAAACATACCTGGGCCTCGGCCCTAATCATACATCTATACGCTTGTTAAAATCTGGAAACTGATTTCTGAATAACATTCACATTGTATATTGATATCATTATTATTCATGTCATGATGTGTATGTCATGCCATGCTAACTGAAAATACTGGATGCATGCATCTGAGTACCTCTCTGTACCCGATGGTACCTACTGTGCTGATCAGACTGGTGAACACAGGGATTCGGCATCCTGGCCATGTGGGCTGAACCGTCTAGCTACTGGCTAGAAAGCTGAATCTGAATACTGTACTGCTTCGATCTGACTGGTGTCAGAGAGCTGAAACTGAAATGCTGCTGAATCCTCTGACTAGTGTCAGGAACTGAATCTGTAATACTGCTGAGCGTTCTGACTGGTGTCAGAAGGCTGAACCCCACAGATGCCCCCTCGTGTTCCACCGATACTCTTACCCGTACATCAGGTTCTGAAAACTACTGAATTCGGATCCCCTGATCCTCTCTGAAACTACATGTCATGTCATGATATGCACATGCAGTTTATTATCTGAACACAGGCTCATCTGATGCTTATCTGAAGCACTTTAACCATTTATCTGAATTCCCATGCTTAATTAATCAAATTTTAATCATTTTTCTGAAAATCTGCTGATGCACGGGTGTGCACCAGGACGCACGGGACCGTGCGCTAGTCGTGCGCCTGGTCATGCAAGCTACTGGAGTTTACTATTCATCTTCACTAAAAACGCTTACGCACGGGCGTGCATTGTGGGATGCACGGGCGTGCGGCTGGAAATCTGGCCGTGCACACGTCGTGCACACGGGCGTGCATCTGGAAAAACAAAGGCCCACGGCCGTGCCATGCAGGCGCACGGCTGTGCGTCTTATTCTTCAACAAGAGCACCGCCTGGAACATGCATCAAACTCAAGCCATTTCACATTCATTCATCAATTCACTTCAATAACACATTTCCAGCACCTCAAACCACACAATTCAAGCTTCATAAGCAACATGCATCATCAATCATGTGATCCACCATGGAAACATCTTCTTTCTCTTTCTAAAGCCATACATACATACATGCACAATCCAAGGGTGGAAATCTATCAACCAAATCAACATGCAATGGCATATAATCATTCCCAACATGCATCAACATGCAAAGAACGCATCCATGGCATCAAACATCACAAAGCAAGCCGGGAAAATGCGAGAAGAAGTGAAGAACACTTACCTCTCTCCATGCTTCGGAAAGCTTTCTCTTTACTCTAATCTCTTTGCTCTCTAACCGGATTGGGAGCTTCTTGCTGCTGGTTCCCTTCTCTAAGGATAGGAGGAATTGAAAATGGAAGAGAGAATTGGCTAAAAAGGAAACTTGGGTGAGAAAAAAAATAACAATTCTCTCGGCTCTCACTTATATACTAGGCCATGCACGGGCGTGTACCAATGATGCACGGGCGTGCACAAGGGAAAATGAACTTAGTTCATTTCCCGCGCATTCGCACACTCGAATCCTTCCGAAAGGATTCCAACGAAAGCCACATGGCTTCAAAAAAACTTACCAACTCACCCCTAAACTTTACTAGACTCCCAATCTATTTCTGAATCTCGATTCTAACCCCGAACTCTAACCGAAAAGGCTTTCAGAATCTAGGATGCTACATTTCCTCCCCCCTTATAAAAATTCTGACTCGGAATTTATCTGAATAACTCTGGGAACCTATCTCTGATCTCAAACTCTACCTCCCAAGTGGCTTCCTCCACTCTCTGGCTGCGCCATAAGACCTTCACTAGAGGAATCTGCTTGTTCCGGAGAACCTTGACTTTATAGTCCAGAATCTACACTGGCAGCTCTTGATAACTCAAATCGTCTGCCAACTCAACCTCTGAAAACTGAAGCACGTGAGAAGGATCCCCCACATACTTCCTCAACTGAGACACATGGAACACATTATGAATCCTGTCCATGCTAGCTGGCAAAGCCAATCTGTAGGCAACTGTCCCCACTCTCTCAAGTATCTCATAGGGACCAATAAATCTAGGGGCTAACTTCCCCTTTCTACCAAATCTCAGAACGTGCCTGTACGGAGCAACCCTCAGAAATACTCTGTCGCCTACTGCAAACTCAATCTCTCTGTGTCTCAAGTCTGTATAGCTCTTCTATCGATCCTGAGCCTGTTTCATCCTCTGCCTGATGATCCTGATCTGCTCAATCATGCCCTGAACAATCTCTGGACCCACAACTGTCTCTAGAGAATCTCTCTCTCCAATCTCATCCAAATGAAGAGGAGATCTACACCTCCGACCGTATAATGCCTCAAATGGAGCCATCTGAATCATCGCCTGATAATTGTTATTATAAGCAAACTCCATAAGAGGGATCAACTCTGCCCAATCGGTTTGGAAGTCCATACAACAGGCTCTCAACATATCCTCCAGAATCTTATTTACTTTCTTAGTCTACCCATCTGTCTGAGGATGGTATGCTGAACTGAACTGTAATCTGGTCCCCAAGGCTCTCTGCAATGACCTCCAGAAAGCTGACAAGAATCTGGAGTCTCTGTCTGAAACTATAGTCCTGGAAACACCATGGAGTCTGACCACCTCTCTGATATACAGTCTCCCTAACTGATCTGTAGACATGC
>JAJEJH010000682.1:10525-122589 GCA_026122585.1 Anacardium occidentale | reverse complement strand
AAATAAATCACCCACATCATAAAGTTAAATATAAAAATAAAAAAAAAAATTTAAAAAATTACATCCCTTGAGCATACACCCCTATATATTTGATCTAACCCTAAACAAGCCTAAAAAAAATAAAACCTGCAAGACAAGAGGGTGAATATATATATATATTAGAAGCAGGGCATCCACGCCACTTATAATATCTTCTTCTTTCTTTTTCCATGGCTCATACACCCACCAAATTACATAAAAATACAGCATAATCATGATAAATAAAATCCAACAAATAATACAATACATACTTAAAAAATTATACTTACTGTACCTGTATATATACACCAAAGCAAGTAACATGTAAAATATACTAAGAGAATATATATATATATATATATTCATGACATATAATATATACAGAATGTAATTATCCACATAAAAATATAGCCACACATGCCTTTATATATATAAAATCAATATGACATAACCAAAGTAATAATAATAATAATAATAAAGAAATATTTTATATTTTATTTATTATTCCCTCATGAATTTACCTTAGATGAAATAATCTCAAAAATTCGAACATGTTAGCTGAAAGAAGTCGGTGATAGACGGACTTTTGTTGGAGCTTTGAACAAAATATACATATATCTTTATGGAGCTGGTGGCTGGGAAATGATATGTATATTTTAAAGGCTGGTGGTTGGGAATATATTTGTATATTAAAGGCTGGTGGCTGGGAATATATATGTGTATATATATATATTTTTTTTAAGGAACTGGCGGCTAGCACGTAGAAGTACTTTTGTAGTGCTAAGGAAAAGTGAATTAGAAAAATCCCCCATCCCTGTACAAATTTCTCTCTATTTATAGCTCCCTTTCCTCTTATCCCTCTCAAGAGATTTTGTGATAAAGCCTAACTAAAAGATTTTGTGATAAAGCCTAGCTAATAGTTAATGAGACTTATCCCCAAAATTCAATAAAAATCAAAATAAGATAAAGACAGGCCAGATGATAATGCGATAAGCATAGAGATTCTGTGCGGGCTGGGCTTCTTGGGTTTCTTTCCCCTTCTCTACAAGGCTTTTGTCTTTATTTTCCTAGTTGGGTTGAAAACTTGTTGGGTTACTCCATTTCTCTTCTTGGGCAATGACTTCTTTAGCTGGGCTTCTTGGACTTGGTTTATTTGGGTTGGAATGAGTTGTATAGACTAGGATTTAGGTTTAAAAATTTTATTTTGTGTAGGCTTGGACTTGTGGGTTAAATTTTGGTTTATGAACTTTTATTTTATTTTTGTATGGGCTTGGATTTATAGGCTAAATTTTGGTTCATAAATTTTTACTCGTCCCTCCAGCTCAACATCTTGAAAATTCTCGATCAACATTTAGATCTTTTATCATCGGAAATGACCCTATTGGGTCCAAAATGAGGTGTCTACAACCCTTACTTTGTGAATTTTGTGTCTGTTGTGAATGCAATGAAAAACAGATGCAAAATGTAACAAAGTACTGAAAGAAGAAACCTAGTTTTAGACCAACAGAGACGAAAACAACATGGCAAAGGCAAACCCTTCTAGTTCCTTATGCTTATATTAAAAACAATCAAGATGGATTAGCCTCTTCTAGACTTTTCCAAAAAAATTAACTGCTCCTTCTAGACAGAACTTGAAAGTAAATTACCTCTCATAGACAAATTTATTGAAATAGGATATCCTGTCTAAATAACCTACAATGTATTAGCCGCTTTTAGGCGTCTCCGATGAAAAGAATTGTTCCTTCTAGACAAATTTACTGAAATAGGATGTCTTTTCTAGACGAACCTATAATGGATTAGCTTCTTCTAGGCATCTCTAACAAGACGAATTACCCCTTCTAGATAGAACCCGAAAATAAATTGTCCCTTCTAGACAAATTTATTAAAATATGATGTCTCTTCTAGATGAACCTATAATGGATTAGTCTTTTCTAGGCATCTCCAACAAAACAAGCTGCCCCTTCTAGACAAAACTCAATTGACCTCTTCTAGGTGAAACTATTGAAATGGGATGTCCCTTCTAGATGTACCTATAATGGATTAGCCTCTTCTAGGCATCTCTAACAAAACGAGTTGCCCCTTCTAGACAAAACTTAACTGACCTCTTCTAGGTGAAACTATTGAAATGGAATGTCCCTTCTAGATGTATCTATGATGAATTAACCTCTTCTAGGCATCTCCAACAAGACAAACTACCTCTAGTATGTGAGTTTGATGACAATAGATTCGTTTTATGAACAATATAAACCTAGAGAATGATAATGTTATACTTTACAGTAATGTATGTATGTATGCTTAAGAATCCTTCATGTTCTCCCCTGCTCGTGCTATAAAAAAAAAAATTTGGGAATCTGGTCACTTGAGGGGATCAACCCATTTTAACCCATTTCTCCATTTTTTGATTAAGTCGCCTTTTCAGGTTTTCGACCTAGCGAATTTTTTATTTTTTTTCTCTTTCTTTCTTTCTCTTTTTTTTTTTTTTTATGTTTTCTTTTTGTTTGTTCATTCATTCATTCTTTTTTTTTTGGGGTTTTTTTTAGAAAAAAGAAAAAAGAAATAAAATCCATATCAATCCTTTGACTCGGGTGTTTAATAGAAATATTGATAATGTACTTTAATTTAGCTTACTACAATCCTATGATCACAAGTACACAACATTATCAAGTCTACACACAAACTTGACTAAAACAAATGTAGACATGACTCTATTTAACATTGGTACCATTAATTCATCATTTCTAACTGAACTTGCCATTTTTCATAACTTGTGGTCCTTAGAGCCAACCTTTTTGGTTTTCTCACCCTTAGGATCACTTTTTTTTTTATGCTCTGACTTTTGCCTAGAGAGCCCTAAACGGGTTTTCCCTCTAGCGAGTTATATCTCTTACAAAAAATACCTTTTGAGGCGATCTAAGTTTACTGGTTCAACAAACTCATTTCCATCAAGGTCTGATAATCACGTTGCCCCTCCAGATAATATCTGCTTGATCATGTAGGGTCTTTCCCAATTTGGCCTAAATTTGCCTTTTGGGTCTTTTTGGTTTTCTTTTATTTCTTTAAGCACTAGATCCCCTTTCTTCAAATTTCTAGTCTTCACTTTCTTGTTAAATGCTCGAGCGATCCTTCTTTGATAACCTTGAGTATGAAATCGTGTTGCTAGCCTCTTTTCATCAATTAACGCCAACTCTTGAAAATGATTCTTAATCCATTCTAACTCTGGAATTCCTGCTTCTAAGACTACTCGTAAGGATTTCACTTACACCTTTAAGGGTAAAACTGCCTCCATTCCATACACTAAAAAATATGGTGTTGCTCTTTGTTAAACTTCTAGCAGTGGTACGATAAGCCCAAAGTGTCAAGTATAGTTTGTCAGCTCAATCCTGATGGGTTTGTATCATTTTCCTTAATATGGTCTTCAAATTTTTATTTGTTACTTCTATTGCCCCATTGGTTTAAGGACGATAAAGTGAAGACTTATGGTACTCAATCTTATATCTTTGAAGTAGGTCATCTACTGCCTCTTTGAATTGTGTCCTATTATCTGTTATCATTTCTCGGGGAACCCTATATCTACTGATTATCTAACATTTTATAAACCTAGTTATTTGCTTCGAGCTGATTCTCTTAATAGTCTAAGCTTCAACCTATTTAGTGAAATAATGAATAGCCACCACAATGTATTCATGCCCGTTAGATGCCATTGGAGATATCTTCCCTATTATATCAATTCCCTAAATTGAGAAAGGCTAAGGAAAAGTTATACTGAATAATTCTGAAGGTGGGATGTGGTTTAGGTCTGCATGCACTTGGCATTAATGACACCTTTCCACGAACTGTACACAATATTGTTCCATAGTTAACCAAAAGTACCCTTGGCAAACAATTTTTTTGGCTAAGAACTTTCCATTTATGTATGGCCTACATACTTCTACATGTATTTCTTCTGTTATTTGTTTTGCTTGGATTGAATCTACACAAAGTAAGTGAATCCCATCATACGACCTCCTATACAATTGACCACCTACCAAAATATATTACATCGCCATCCTTCTCAACGTTCTCTGTTCATTCTTATCTAACCCTTTTTTATAACTTCCATCTTTTAAATATTGTTTTATATGCATAAATCATGGTTGACCTGAGTATCCTTCATTTATTACCATGATAACCTCTGTTTGGTAGTATAGTATGCTTTCCCAAGTAATCACTATTGGTCGCATAATGGCCTTTTAAGGAGTAACCCATGTAGAAGCCAATGAGGCTAAAGCATCAGCCAATTGATTATCTCCTCTAGGCACATGCTGAAATTGTGTACTCTTAAAGTTCCCAAGCATTCTTCTAAGTTGATCATGGTAAGGTCGAAGCTTTTCTTCTTTTATTGTCCACTCATTCACCCCTTGGTTAATAACTAGTATAGAATCTCCATAAATCTCCACATGTTCTGCCCTTACAATCATTAAACTTTCCAGTCCAAATAAACATGCCTCGTACTCTGCCATATTGTTTGTGACATTAAAATTCAACCTCTATGCTAGTGGTATCTGCTCACCCAAAGGAGTTATTAAGACTACCCCTATTCCAGCCTCATTTTTATTTACTGCCCCATCAAAGTACATTTGCCATTTAGCTATTTATAATACCTTTACATCCTTGTTTGGAAACTTAGCTTCTACTTCTTCTTTTTCACTCATAGGATTCTCAGCTAAGAAATCTGAAATTGCTCTTCCTTTCATAGCCTTCATGGTCATGTATTTAATGTCAAATTCTGATAACAGAATAAGCCACCTTGCTAAGTTTCCTACCAATGATAGGGTTTGTAACAACTATCTAACTAGATATGCTCTAGCACATACAATCACCTTATGAGCAAGAAAATAGTGTCTCAATTTCTTAATGGCCCAAACCATAGCTATACATGTTTTCTCAATCATTGGATATTTTTTTTCTGCAGGTAATAATCTTTTACTCAAGTAATAAATAGCTCTCTCTACATTTCCTTCGTCTCTCTGTGCCAACATGGCCCCTATTGATGCTTCCTCTACTATTAAGTATAATAATAATGGTTCTCTAGGTCTTGGTGGGACTAAAACTGATGGATTTTTCAGGTACCCCTTTATCTTTTCAAACGCCTCTTGACATTGATCATCCCACTTCATTGGCTGGTTTTTTCTGAGTAACTTGAATATAGGCTCACACTTGTCAGATAACTTTAGGATGAATCAGCTAATGTATTACATTCATCCAATAAATCCTCTAACCTCCTTTACTACCTTCGGTGGTGGCATATCTTGAATGGTTCTAATTTTTTCTAGATTTATTTTATCCCTTTTTGGCTTACCATATATCCTAACACCTTCCCTGATGTTACCCCAAATACACACTTTTTAGGGTTTAATCTTAACCCATACGTAATCAACCTTTGAATGAACTTTTTTAAATAAGAAAAATAGTCTTCTCGTGTCTTTGACTTAATTACCATGTCATCCACATACACTTCTACCTCTTTATGAATCATGTCATGGAATAAAGTTATGGTTATCCTCTTATATGTTGCCCCTGCATTTTTAAGTCCATAAGGCATCACTTTATAACAATAAGTCCCTTATTCTATGATAAAAGACGTCTTCAACTTATCCTCTTCTACCATTAGAATTTGGTTGTATCTAGAATATCCATCTACTGTTGACATCATGATGCTCCCTACAATGTTGTCTACTAATAAATCAATGTAAGGTAATGGGAAGTCATCCTTTGGGCATGCTTTATTCAGGTTTCTGTAATCTATACACATTCTAATCTTTCATCCTTCTTTGGAACTGGAACAATATTTGCTAACCAATCTATGTATTCTACGACTTCAAGAAATCTGACTGTGATTTGCTTTTTAATTTCTTCTTTGACCTTCTTGCTCCATTGCTCGCTTAATCTTCTTAACTTCTGTTTTACCGGCTTAATACCAAGATGAGTAGGGATGAAATGTTGTGCTATGTCCCTGTCGATCTTAGGCATATCACTATAGGTCCATGCAAAAGCCTCTTCATATTTCTTTAATATTTTAGTAAATCTCTCATTTTCCTTAGGAGTTATGTTAATGGCAAATTCAATTAATTTTGGTTCATTAAGTGTACCAATGTTAATGGAAGTGGTTTCTACATCGCCTATCATGAATGTGTGTATGTCATTGCTAATGTCATGCATGCAATCATGAGACCATAAGTAAGCAAATTGAAGTTTATTGTTCATTGCAAAAGAAAGATCTGTAAATACATCATTACATAAAGCATTATTAAAAGTATCAAATAAATCTTCAACTGGAAGTGCCTGTTCGTGGCTATCAGCTATCTTGACCTCATTTTCTTCTGCATCCTCTTCTCCCTTGGGTGTTGTAAAAACCACTACATTAATAGGCTTAAAGCTCTACTTGCTACTCGGGATAATCACCTCCCCTAACACCTTTATGAGCATATTTTTCTCCTCGGTGCTTCGTTGTCTTCCCCATTCAAAAAAATCAATAGCATTCAAGGACAGCGTAGTGGAACTTTCTCAGACACCTGCATTTCTCCCTTGACGAACCAATCGTATAACCTACTCTTGTCTTTCTTATTTCTTTTTTTCTTCAAAGCTTTTCTCCTCATCTTCCTCATCTTCCTCATACACTATCCATTTTCTTGTTGTCTGAAACTTGAAGTCAGGCAAAACTATAAGACCTCTTCCCTTCTCGACCTAACCCTTTTCCAAACGTATACTGCTATTTTTTCATCATATTTATAATTATTGAATTAAAGCTTTCAATCATCGCAATTTGAAATCCTCCTAAGACTGGTGGGTTAGCCCAAACTGTCATGACCTCAAAATCATTATTCCCATGTATCGTGACTATTCCATCTTCTTTAGAAACTTAATCTTCTGATGAAGGGTAAATAAGATCCCTCCTAATGGGTGAAACCAACTTCTGTCCAATAATAATGTGAAAGATTAGGGTATGTCAAGTATTACGAATTCTACTTCTGAAGATATTGGGCCTACTGTCACGGTGGTAGTAAATGTACCTACTACTTCTCTCTTACTTGCATCATAAGCCCTTATTACAATTCTCGAAGGCTGTAGATCTGTCACTGTCTTCTTTAACTTTGTCAGTATTTTTAAAGGACAAATATTGATGGCAGAGCAATCATCAACCATAACATAGAAGCATCTACATCCTTCAATTATAGTTTGGATAAAGAGGGCCTTCGAGTGATTCCTACCCTTACTTGGTAATTCTTCATCAGTGAAACTTATTACCGTATTTTGTTCTATTGAGACCATATCTTCTAATTCTTTTGGGGTCATTGTGGTGGACACAACCATTGCTTCAAACGTTGCTTTCATCGTCAAACGGTGTTTCTCAGAATTCATTAACATGTCCCAGACTGTCACACTTGCTTAAGTTATTTTTAGTTGTTTGATAAGCCCATCCTCTTCAGGCTCGATGATAATTTTTCCTTTCTCTTCTCGGCTTCTTTCTCTTTCCCCCTCCCATAATTTAGTTCACTCCTCATGACCTGGGTTACTTCTTCCTTTTCTTCAGAGTTTGCCCATATATCAATCGATTCTTCCTCATCTGAGCTTGCCCATATATTAACTGCCCTTATTTGTCTTTCTATTTCTCTCAACTCTACCATATATAAGTCGGATGGAGGTGGTATCTTATGTCTAGGAAGGGGATTATACCTCACGTTCAGTTGTTTCTCTGGATCACTTATTTTGCCAGCATCAATAAAGTCTTGGACCTTATGTTTCAATCTTATATAGTTCTCAGTGTCATGTCCAGGGGTCTGGTGAAAATGACAATATGCATTTTATTAAAATTTGTTGGCAACGAGTTAGGTGGCAGCCTTGGTGGTAGTAATTGTAATAGCCCTTTTTTTGTCAATCTATCTAGTAATCAGGCTAATGGTATGTTAAATTTTGAAAATCTCCTTTGTATCATGGCATTTACATCAATAGTTTTCTTTGGTCCACTATTACTAGGGTCATTGTTGTTCTTTCTGTCGAATTTTCTAAAACCCCCTTCTTTCTACATAGATAAAGCATATTCTATCTGTACCTTCACTTCATACAACTGTTCAAACATAAGAATAGGGAAAAAGCAAATCTTCTCATAATATATGGGTAACAAGTTTTTCATGACTATCTTTACTTGGTCTCGTTATGACGGTCTATTTGCCATCTTTGCAACTTTGCCCCTCCACCTCATAAAAAATTAAGCAAAAGATTCATTACTTCTCTGTTTGGTTGTTTCAATATCTCTTACTGTAATATCAAAAACAGTATTGTAAGAGTACTATTGTAAAAACTTCTCTGCAAGCTCATACCAATCACTTTGTTCAGCTCATCCCAAATTATAGTACTAAGTATTGGCCACCCCTTCCAAAGAGAGGGGAAAAAGAGCCACTATTTGGTCTTTTGACAACTCCGTAGTCTTCATAATAGTGAGGTACTGCCTTAAATGGGCCTTTAGATCACCAGTCCCATCAAACTTTGTCAAGTCTGGCATTTTCAACTTATATGGTAGTCTTTTTATCCTCTACAAAATCCAAATCATCCATGTCTAACATAGATGAAGATTCTTTTTGCTTTCTAACAGCCGCTTGTAGTTGGTCAATCCTTCTAAAAATTTTTTGATCTCTACTGGCTACTGTAGGTCTCTTAAAGGGCTCTTTTAAGTATTCATCTTTTCCTTTCTTGTGGCTTATATAGTTTTCCAGATCATAAAATTCATCCCTTGAATTATTCTTGTCTTAGGCTTGATATCTTTCCTTACTAGTGTCCCCTGTAACTTTTTGTTTTCCTTCCATCTTGGCCCTCATTTGAGCCATTTTATCCATGAAAGTATCCATTTTGGCAGCTATTTTTTCCCCCACCATTGTTTCCATTCTTCTAGTTATTTCATCCATCATTTCCTCTTGTATCACGACTTCACAATCAGAGAATTCTTTCGGATCTTATGAACTGTCCCCCTAAGTAACCAGATTCTTACTTTCAAATTTGAAGACTGGATTGGAAAACCTTTGAAGTCTTCTTCCCTTACGGGTCCATTTCACTGAAAGATCCATTTTAACTGAAAAACAAAGACAAGTTAGTTATAAACGCATGAAGACAAGTGAATGATTGGCTGCAAAACAAAGGTTAGCGTAAATGCATGCAATGCATGTTATGAATGCTTGAGTAAGTACAAACACTTTCAAAAGGCCAAAGGACTATTTCCCATCCATAGTTTGAGGCGGGGACAAAGTCCCACCCATAAGTTTTCAAAAACCCAATCTCTCACCCATGGAAACAATTTAATATTAAATAAAATAGAAAACAGTAACATTCCAAGGGTAATTTTGTTATTTTATAATTAAAATTTTATAAAATAATAAAATAAATTTCATATAAATTTAAAAAATAAAAAAATAAAAAAAAATAAACTGGCCACAGCCGTCGATACCGGCGGCGGTGGCCGTTGATAACTGCACCAGGTGGCCGGACCACCTGGTTCCAAGGGAGGCCAGATCTAGCCTTCCTGTTCTATGGAGGCGGCCAGATCTAACACCTCCGCCAGATCTGGCCACTGAAAACGGTCGAAGAGGGTCGATATTGGTCCCAGTGGCCATTTTCGACCACCTTTGTCAGGAGCAGTCTGGCCTCCTCCTCTAAAACTAGAGGTGGCCAGATCTAGTCGCCTCCACCCAACGGGGAGGCCTGATCTGGCCTCCCCTAGAACCAGGTGGCCAGAGACGGCCACCTGGTGAGGTTATCAACGGCCACCACCGCCAACATCGGTGACTATGGCCAGTTTTTTTTTTTTTATTTTTAAAATATTTTTTAAAAAATTTAAAATTTTTTAATATATTTTTTAATTTTTTTATATTTAAAAATTATTTTATAATTTTATTATATATTTTTATTTATTAAAGGGCATTTTAGTCATTTCATTTGAAAAATTATAAAATATGTTTGAATTTTGATCCAAGGGTGGGAGACCGGGTTTTTGAAAACTTGCGGGTGGGACTTTGTCCCCGCCTCAAACTATGGGTGCGAAATAGTCCTTTGGCCCTTTCAAAATCTAGGGTTTTCTCCTATGAACTTTGAGGACAACATGTTTTCCTAAGACTTGAGAAATTGACCAAAGGGATACAAGTGGAAAAGTCATTTTTATCTAAAGCCTGTCATAAGGGACTTGCTTGCATGGTGGCTGATCAATCTTCTCAGACTTGAAAAGGAATTTTATTAAAATGTTTACTAATACAAATTCAATCCCTTTTTCTTTTCCTACTGAAGACATCATTTTGGTATACTTGAGATGATACTCATGCTTTATATTTATCACTAGTAGTAGCATCCTTGGGTGGGCCTAGGTTGAATTGAATGATCCGTCGAGTCCAAGTGCTGTGAATATGCTCTAAGAATCGAGTTGTTAGTGGCCAAGTAGTGATATCATGCTCTATCTTCGAGATTCTCTATCTTTCTCCATATTGTCTATAAAAACGTGTAGGGTCATAAAACGATACAGTTGTCATACCGCAAATCACTACACAACTGGTATATGTACAAAGTGTATAAAATCTAATCTTCCACTATAGATAGTACCATCTGATTCTATTTTCTGGTAGAGTAGAAAACCAATTATCTCAATTATCCCTAATACAAGTAGGAAGTAGTAACTTTCGAGTACGAAAATACTTGACCCAGCTCGATCCATAGATCAAAGAGGTTTCATAGATTAAGCACGGTCTTTCATACAACCATACTTATAGCGGAATTGCACTCTTCTTAAAAAAATCCTTTTTATTACAAACTACTTCATCCAGCCCATTCAAAGTTTCCCTCAAAATTACTAGAACCGATGACCTTCCCTCCTTCATTTCAGGTATCAAAGACAATATCCTATAATGCCCTTGTCCCGACCTTGATACCAATAAGTATTGTGCTATAAGGCAAAAAACAAACATTTTTATCCACCAATGTCGCCCTGATCGTCGTTTGTCTTGACATTTTTCAATCAACAAGCCCAATGAGACCTATTCTTCACTCGTGGTAACCAAGTGTACCTCTTCTATTGATATCTCGAACGCTTCTCTTATTGCCCCTAAATAATCCATTTTTTAACTTTGGCAAGGCGATCTCCTCGATAGAAACTTGACTTCGATATATGATGGCACTAAAATCTTCCATTGTTGGACATAACTCTGCTGTTTTAAATCTGAAAACATGTTCCTCTAGATCCCAAAAAGTGGAGGCTGCCATAAGAAATTGTTAATTGACATTGCAGTGTTGTAATTGCCTTAAACTCTCTAGTTGTGCCCAATTCATCTATTCCCAATCTACTCGCTTCAGCTCTAACATCATTTTCCTTAAGGCGTCTCGTGTTGTCTTGGCCATTTTCTGAAATGAAAATTTGATGCATGAGTATAATATGTAAAGTGCAAGTGTGTAATTGGTAATATATATATATTTAATTAATTTTTGTTTCTGATTTTTTTTTATGCATGCTTAAGTATAATACATGTGATGTGTGACTAATTTAAGCCAAGTAACATTTCCTCTGCTTTGAAACTCATAGTCTTGGTATCTTCTCTTCTTCAATGCAACTAGTCCCATTGACGTGATTTCAGACATTATGACTTTTCCACTTTCTAAGTTTCTAAGGTTTTGGCTTACCTTCCTTATTTCTCTCTTTGCCTCCTTATTACTTCAAAGCGAAAAGTTTAATAGTCAAAACTGTCCTAGGTATGGGTTAGTGTCAACAGAACCATCAGGGGATCCTGTGACTTGCGTCCTAGACCTAATAAATCTCTATGTTTAAAGAGTCTATCTTATACAATCATCAAACAATATGTTTATGTTATGCTGTCAAAAATTTCGATTTGACATTTCAAAAAGTTTCCCTTTGATTGGGGTTACTTTGAGAAAGGTCAATGAAATTCTTAATAACATAATTTCATACATATAACATGATAATTATACAAGGGAGAAGAGCTCAAAATATAAAAATTCAACTCGAATAATCACACAGAAAAGGGTTTTAAAGGTTGACATCTATGGGCCACCACATGGGTTTGACTCGATCAAGGCTGAAAGGCTAACCTAGAGGAGAACCCAAGATTTTTTTTTATATACCCAAAGGTACGTTGTCTAGGGCTAATGTACAATACAAACTACCCTTGGGCCAAATGGGCTTTCAGGCAAAGTCTGGATTGCCATCAGGGCTGATAGACACAATGAGTGCATAATGGGTGCTAGTGTTGTGCAATGCAAGGAACCTGATTAAACTTAGAAGCACTTTACTAACTCACCACGTCGGAATCGACTCTTTGCATTTTCCCCAATGGAGTTGCCAAAGCTGTGGCGCTAGTTTTTGTTACGCCAAGTGAGGATAGACTTTTCACTCTTGTTTAACCACCCTAAACGTGGTCAAGAGGAGCACACAATGGGTTTGTGACCCATTATGGAGTCTATAGAATCACCACCCAAGGGTTATCTCAAGAATATGTACGTCGATGAGGACGAGCGACTTATAGATCTCTTGCAAAGGACCCAATCTTTCTCACCTACCCAATGAGTTAGATTCGGAGAGTCAGGTACGGTAATGGAAGATGTTAGACACCCATGCCGCCTGGCCCAAAGACCGGCCTCCACTATTGTAGTGTGTTTGTTAAGTACATTACCAAGTTTAATTAAATTCTACTTTTAATTATCAAACGATGCAGTACGTATAAAAATAAATCACCCACATCATAAAGTTAAATATAAAATAAAAAATTAAAAAACATAAAAAAAATTAAAAAAAAAAATTACATCCCTTGAGCATACACCCCTATACATTTGATCTAACTCTAAACAAGCCTAAAAAAAAAATAAAACTTGCAAGACAAGAGAGTGAATATATATATATATATATTAGAAGCAGGGCATCCACGCCACCTATAATATCTTCTTCTTTCCTTTTGCATGGCTGGTACACCCACCAAATCACATAAAAATACAGCATAAACATGATAAATAAAATCCAACAAATAATACAATACATACTTAAAAAATTATACTTACTGTACCTGTATACATACACTAAAGCAAGTAACATGTAAAATATACTAAGAGAAAATATATATATATATATATATATATATATATTTGTATTTATATTTATATTTTTCATGACATATAATATATACAGAATGTAATTATCCACATAAAAATGCAGCCACACATGCCTCTATATATATAAAATCAATATGACATAACCAAAATAATAATAATAATAATAATAATAAAGAAATATTTTATATTTTATTTATTATTTATTATTCTCTCAGGAACTTACCTTAGATGAAATAATCTCAAAAATTCGAAGATGCTAAATGGAAGAAGTCGGTGATAGGCAGACTTTTGTTGGAGCTTTGAACAAAATATACATATATCTTTATGGAGCTGATGGCTGGGAAATGATATGTATATTTTAAAGGCTGGTGGTTGGGAATGTATATGTGTATATTTTTTTTTTAAAGAACTGGCGGCTAGGATGTAGAAGTGCTTTTGTAGTGCTAAGGAAAAGTGAATTAGAAAAATCCCCTCTCCCTGTACATTTTCTCTCTATTTATAGCTCTCTCTCCTCTTATCCCTCTCAAGAGATTTTGTGATAAAGTCTAACTAAAAGATTTTGTGATAAAGCCTAGCTAATAGATAATGAGACTTATCCCCAAAATTTAATAAAAATCAAAATAAGATAAAGACAGGCCAGATGATAATGTGATAAGCATGGAGAATCTGTGTGGGCTGGGCTTCTTGGGTTTCTTTCCCCTTCTCTACAAGGCTTTTGTCTTTATTTTCCTAGTTGGGTTGTAAACTTGTTGGGCCACTACATTTCTCTTCTTGGGTAATGACTTTTTTGGCTGGGCTTCTTGGACTTGGTTTATTTGGGTTGGAATGAGTTGTATAGACTAGGATTTAGGTTTAAAAATTTTATTTTGTGTGGGCTTAGACTTGTGGGTTAAATTTTGGTTTATGAACTTTTATTTTATTTTTGTATAGGCTTGGATTTGTGGGCTAAATTTTGATTTATGAATTTTTACTCATCCATCCCCAGCTCTACATCTCGAAAATTCTTGATCTCCATATCTAAAAAATTCTTGATTAACATCTAGATTTTTCATCATCGGGAATGACCTTATTAGGTCTTAAATGAGGTGTCTACACTAAAGCATAAGAGTTTATTGAGTTAACCCAAGGATCAGACATAGTTAAGGAGCACTTGACTCGATTCAATGCTTTAACGAGATTTACACCAAGTTTAGCTATGATAAAAGCAAGTAAAGTACAAAAATTCATACATGGATTTTATCCAACTATAGTAAAGGATGTGTTGATTGGAGCCACTCTTTCCCAGAGGTTTAGTGATGCATTAGGGAGAATGCTAAGTTCAGAGATGTGTTCACAATGTATGGAGGTGTCTACTAGAGTTATTGAAATATGTAGAGACAAAGGCAAAAGGCCACTTCAATCAAATAAGCCATTCAAAGGGATTTAGAGATAAATAATTATGACTCAATTGTCTATATGTGTGAAGTGTGGTAGACAACATACAAGAAAGTTTTTAACAAGAGACAATATGTCTTTTTGGTATCATCAATTAAGGCACAAGATCTCAAAGTGTCTTTATAGGGTAAGTGTAAGTGTAGGTGTAGGTGTAGGTGTAGGTGTAGGTGTAGGTGTAGGGCTTAGTAGAGGTGGTATGGTTCCTTCCAGATATAGAATAAGTCTACTAAAGAGTAGAGTTGGGGTTGTAAAAGTTGAAGGTGATCTTTTCAAGGCTAACGTTATGTACCTAAAGGAAGTGTAGGTGCCACAAGAGATGGCAGAGCTTGGATGTGTACAGTACAACAAGAACAAGTAAAAACTACCCCACATGCTATGACAAGTCAATTACTTTTCTTTGATACTCTTTTATTTATACTTGTTGATTGTGGTATTACACATAGCTTCATAGCTAAGAGTGTAGTAGAGAGATTAGGGTTAAACTCTAATATGGCTAGTAGGAGTATCAATGTTAAGATACCAGATAGTGGAGCAGTGGTTTGTAACTGAGTTCTAGTAAATCAAGATACTATGATTTTGGGTAAGAGATTAAGATATATTTGATCATATTAGAGTCAGTTGATTTTGATATGATCTTACGTATAAATTTTCTAGGGAGATACAACACAGAGATTAATTGTGGGAGTAAAAAAGTTAGACTTCATTTAGGCTTGATCAAGTTATATTTAGAGAGAGCAAAGTAAAGAGTATGTTGATCTTATATGTTTAGGTTAGGAGACTGTTGAATAAAGGTTGTGTTAGATATTTAGCCAATGTGATATGTAAAAGTATAGTTGAGCCAAATATCGAGGATACATCGATGGTAAGGGAGTTTTAGGATATCTTTTTAGATAAGTTATCAGGGTTACCTCTAAAGAGAGAGTTAAAGTTTAACATTGAACTATTTATGGGTACGACTCCTATCTTTAAAGCTTCATATCAAATAACTCTTACTAAACTCCAAAAGTTGAAAAAATAATTACAAGAGCTGATTGATATGAGATTTATCAAACTGAATTGTTTTCTTTAGGGTATTCCTATTTTATTTGTAAAAAAAAAAAAAAAAAGATGAGTCAATAAAGATGTGTATTAGCTATCAAGAGTTGAATAAAGTAACAGTAAAGAACTAGCATCATCTACCATAAATTAATGATTTGTTTAACTAGTTGAGATGAGTAGTTGTATTCTCTAAAATTGATTTGAGGTCTAGGTACCATCAGGTGAGAGTAATAGACAGAGACATACCCAAAACAACTTTCAAGATAAGGTATGGTCATTATAAATTTGTAATGATGTCATTTGGATTAAAAAATGTTTTAGTGGTGTTCATAAATCTAATAAACTGAGTATTTCAAGACTGTATAAATTGATTCATTATTGTATTTATTGATGACATCTTAGTCTACTCAAAGACTAGGGAGAACACGAGAAGCATTTGAAATTTATACTTCTGAGATTAAGAGATAAATAGTTGTTTGCTAAGTTCTCCAACTATGAGTTTTGACTTGACAAAGTGGTATTTCTAAGGCATGTTATATCAAGAGATGACATTTTAGTTAACCCTAACAAGGTTGAGTTTGTTTTAAGCTGGCTAAGGCTAAAGACGACCAAGAAGGTGAGAATTTTCTTGGGTTTGGAAGCTATTACTAGAGTTTCATTAAGGGGTTCTTGAGTTTAGTAAGGCCATGAGAGAGGTGCCCTTTATTTAAATTGAGAAATATAAGACTTAGCTTCAAAAGTTTATTAGTACTTTAGTTTTGACACTATTTGAGGAAGGAGTAGATTTTGATGTTTACACCTATGTTTCCCATAAGGGGTTTAGAGTTGTACTGATATAATATGATATAGTAATTATCTATGCCTTCAAATACTTGAGAAATCATGAGTTGAGGTACTCTACCCATGATTTGGAATTGGCTATAGTTGTTTTCGATTTAAAGATATAGAGATAATATCTTTATGGGATAAGATGTAGCATTCACTCAAATCATAAGAGTTTAACGTACTTTTTAATCAGAAGGAACTTAATTTGAGACACAAAAGATAGCTAAAGTTAGTTAAAGATTATAACTATGAGATTAAGTATCATCTTGATAAAACCAATACAGTGGCAGATATCTTAAGTATGAGAGTGGTTTTATCAAGAATTTTTGTCCAAAGGGAGCTACAGGATGAGATTATTAGAGAAGAGATCGAGATAGTGATAATAGGATTCTGCAGGCTTTAAATTGTTTCTTCTTTGTTTGATAATATTAGAGCTAACCAGATGTCAAACGGTTGGTCTTAGGGTATGATTCAGAGGATTTTAAAGGGTCTAATGCCTGATTTTAAGATTAGAGATAAGATCTTGAGGTTCAAAGATAGGATTTTGTTAAAGGCCTATAGTGCAATGTATTCAGTCCATCCAAAAAGTATTAAAATATATCAGGATCTCAAGAAGAGTTTCTAATAGTCAAGAATGAAAAAGGATATAACATACTTTGTATCTAGATGTTTGATATGTTAATAGAACAAGACAAAGCAGTAGAGGCTTTCAGGGTTATTGCATCCTTTAAGTATCCTTGAATAGAAATGGGAAGACATATCCATGGACTTCATTTTAAACATTCCCAGAGTTTAGAAATGATATAATCGTATTTAAGTGATAGTGGACAAATTGAATGAGTCAACTTATTTCCTACTAATCAGACAGGGTATAACCACATATTAGTTAGGGCAGTTATATATTAGAGAGATTGAAAGACTTTCTACGGTTCCTAAAGATATTCATCAGATAGAGACTTCAAGTTCTTATCAACCATATGGAGTAGTTTGTAGAAAGCATTAGAAACTAGACTACAGTTTAGTTCAGAATATCACTATTAAACAGATGGGTAAACTAAAAAGGTGAATCAGATCTGAAGAATATGTTAAAAGTCTATTGTATGAACTTTTAGACTAGTTGGGAGAGTTACTTTCCCTTATAAAGTTTGTATAAAACAACACTTATCAAGCAAATATTCAAATAACTCTAGGTGCAGGTCTGCACTATACTAGGATGATATTAGAGAGAGAGATTTTTTAGAGACTACAGTGGATCCAAAGATGACTAAGAGGATGATTTAATAGATTAGGGTCATCAGAAAAATGATGAGAGGGCCTAAGATCGATAAAAAAGTTATGCTGATTTGACACGTAGGGAGATAGAGTTTCATCTGGGTGATAAAGTATTCTTAAAAGTTACTCCTTACAGACAAGTGGTAAGGTTTGACAAGAAAGAAAAGTTAGCCCCCAGATTTATTGGCTCATAAATTATACTAGAGAGAGTGAGAAAAGTTGTTTACATACTCGCTTTGCTTGCCAATGTGGAGAGGATTCACAATGCCTTTCATATGTCCAGTTAAGAAAATATATTAGGGATCAGTCTTATATGCTTCAGTTTTAAGATTTTAACTTAGTAGATGATTTGAGTTACCAAGAGAAAATAATCTAGATTCTAGATTATAAGGTTAAGGTTCTCAAAAATAAGAAAATTCCTTTGGTAAAGGTGTTATGGAGAAACTAAATAGTTAAGGAGGCCACTTGGGAGATTGAGTCTAAGATTCGGTATAAATTTTCTAAGTTGTTCAAGTAATTATAAAGACAAAATATTTTATTAGAGAGGGAGAATGTAACACTTTATGGTTAGAATTGTCTTTTTAGGTTAAAATTTGGGGTTAGAAGTGAGATTTTATGATAAAAATAGAGTTACAAGAGTTTAGGGGCGAAATAGTTGTTTTTAAAGTTTGCATGATATACGTATGAATCTCCTTGGGAGAACTTTTTATGCAAAATGCGAGAATATGAATACATTTTTATTTTTCCACCATGCATGACCATGCACCCCTAGGGTACACAACCATGCATGCTTGTTGGATTATAGCCGTTATGTTTTAAAGTCACGCTTATATGTTTCAGAGTATATTTCACCCAAGGTTTTCATCTTTATCTTAGATTATCCTAACCTTAGAAGAGAAGACCAACATCCAAAGGTTCCAAATCAAACTAGAGAGTGAAATTTGATTTTAAAAAAAAAAAAGATGAAGAAGAGAGACAACTGTGGCAAAAGGTAAGTGTTTCCCTACCTTTTCCCTCTATTTTTTTATATATGTGTTCTTTGCTTGGTTGAGCTATGATGATGTTTTCATCATGTTTATGATTTTTATGACATGATTGAATGAAGAAATGATGGCATGGAAGTGATGATGATGAAGCTTATTGCTTAGAAACTTGTTTTTTTGTATGTATGTATTTTTATATGCATTTTAGAGAGTTTTTTATGCTCAGCTTGTGCAGTTTGATGTTATTGATATGATTAATATGTGTGTATGAAGTGTTTTGAGAATGAAATATGAATGATATAAAGTGATTTACGTTTTGATTGAGATTGGATGGGATTTTGTATGTGTTAGCCATAGATTTGCTAAAATAGAGTATGACACACAACCGTGCACCCGCTAGATGTATACCCATGCAACCATGCTTTACAGGGTCATAGCCATGTACGTGCAGTATGTATGAATAGATTTAAGCAAGGTCACGATTGTGTAGGTTGAGGTCACGACCATGCATATATGTAGAAAGCTAGAAACTTAGCAAAATTTCCAAAGGCTCGCATAATTTCATGCATGACTAAACATATGATTGTGCAGACCATGCACGATCATACGTCTAGATATGCACGATTGTGCATTTGGTAAAAATCTTAGACATGACTGAGAATAAAGCACAGAACATAGAAATTTCTATACAACATCTATATAGCACCAATCTAAGTTAAGTTAATAAGAGATTACATAGCACAAGCATTTCATGACATGACATGTTAGAAAGGGATCCAAAGATCTAAATACATGTTTTAAAATAGAGTATACAACATTTTGAACATCATTTTTAGGAGTGAATACGATGAGAAACCTATTAGTTGTAAGCCCACCAAAGAAGGAGTTAATGTCAATTACAATTTAGAAAGATACATTGGTGTGCATCAATTATCAGATTTCAATTTCTTGATCGAGTGTCAGGATGTTAAAACTGACATGGTTAGGTGCTAAATCCTTGTATTCATTAGTCTGATCAACACAATGGATTTTCAATTACAGTATTCTTAGTTATGTTTTTATTTCAGGTTCTTCGGATCAACACAAATGATTTCAAATAGTTAAATATATTTTGAAAATTAGGCCCAAAAGCAAAGAGCATGTTTTCAGCATTCTTTATATCATGACACTTATTTCATGGCGTGAACCAATAATTTAAACTGTTAAATAAGTAAAACATCAAATATAGTTTAACATGCAAAGTTAGAATAAAAGTTTAATCAGTTATAGATATTAAGAATGGGAACCAACTTATGGTAGAGTTATGAAACACTTACTGAGTGATTTATTACTCATCATTTTATGTTTACCTTTATTGCAGGTTAGTGAGTTGGCATCAATTAGAGGTGAACTGGTTGTGGTTGTGGGGAATAGATTCAATTTTAATCAGAGAGCATGTTAATAGCTCATATGCTTGTATAGTCTTCGAGCATATTGCATGGAGTTCATGTCTGCATTTTGCACAATTTGTATATGCATAATACCTTACCAAATAATGATATATTATGGTTTTCAATATATATATACATAATACAGAGTTTTCAATCCTATTAATATTTAAATTCATGTTTTCTCCTTTTGCTTGCATAATTTCAATTGATTTGTGTAGAATTCCTATTGTATATATTCATAAAGAATTTCATCAAAATATTAATTTATTATGATAATTATAGACATTCACAAAAAATAGTAGTATATACGACAACGGATCTTACAGTTTACAAAAGCACCCAAGCTCTAAGAATAAGAGATAACTCTCAAAATTTCATTTTTCATTAAAAACCCCCTACAAATGAATAAAGTTACCTTTTTATAAGCATTATAAGATATGTTAAATGACCAAAAGCCAAAGTATTGAAATACACCTAAGACTAATTACAACACGCAATTATTATAAGATATGTGCTAAGTATTATTAATGTCCATGCATGCTTCACATTATCTAAACTAACTCTCCTCCTTTGCACTTGATCTTTAACGTGATTAATTGCCTTGATTTAAAGATTATCGCACCCAAATTATATTAATGGACTCAAGAGATCAAAAGGCTTCATTGCAATTGACAGAGATGACTTTGGACTAATATTGGCATGTCTTGAAACTAGGTGAGGTGAGAAGACCCAAGCATGGGCATTGCAGTGTGAGTTAGGGAGTTGTAGTGTCAGAGAACCTTCTTAATGGTAGAAACATGATGTCATGACACCATGCATGGGGGCAAGCTTCATGCCTCTTCTTTATATGGATCAACTTCATCTTCTTCCCTGAACTTGATATGTAATCACTTGTAAATTTGGACTTCTTGAGTTGTCATGCATGAGGGATGGAAGGCTCGGACATTATCTACTTACATTTATTGGAGTTGCTCTTGCTCATCTTGAAGGCTTTGGATTTGGTATGCTTAGTCCTTCTGTGTTTAGCTTGGATGGTTTGGTGGTTCTTTAACTTACTTGAATGGAACTTTAAAGGAGTAAAGGAGTTGCTTATTATTATAATTCCCAAGTTGCTTACAATGGTCGAAACTTGATCTTCCTTGCAGACATGTAATTGGCTTGCAATCCATTGTTTTTTCTTCAACTCCACTAAACTCAAACCAAGTGTTTGGTGGCTTGGGTGAGTTTTTGCCATGTTAATCAAACGGACAAGTGTATTATAACTTGTCATTCCAATTTTGTCATCATTTGAATAATATATAGAACAGAAACAACACAGATGCATATAACAAAATAGATTTCATAAGCATACGGGCTAAATATGGCGAATTCATAATTTAAATACCAAATTAGTCTTGGATTGTTTGCTCAATAAATTACCAATTTTACATGTTTAAATCCTATTACATATATATATATATATATATATGGTACTTTAATTATGAATTTGTCATATCATATTAAACCCTTTCTTTTATTGAATTTTGTAATTTTCAATAAAGCTTGGATTTCAATATGTAATTTTCATAATTTAAATATCATTTTCAACTTAATTCATCTATGATAATTGGAATAAAAACACTCTCGAACATTAAGATAGGGATTAAACGAACAAAAAATAAACATGGGTTTTTTTTCTCTATTTAATTTTAATAAATTTCACATTCTTGTTACCTCAGATGCTTGATATAATTAAAATTTAATCCCAGATTATAAAAATTATCCCTACAATTAGAGGGAGAATTAAACTATGTTGAAAACCTGCCAAATTATTACATTGTAAGAGTAATTTCATATTCTTATGAAAGAGAAGAATTTCTAGTTATGTACCCAACTCAGAAGCAATTTAATAATTAGTAAATTAGATTCTAACCAAAAAAGAAAAAGAAAAAGCAAGAACAAAATGGAAATTTAATTATAAACTTTCCATATTTAATTTATGATATCTTTTTACTTGGTGTAACGTTTTATATAAATATACATATATATACTCTCTTCTCGCATTTTTATCTTCTGTATTCATCCTCTCATATCATTAATCTCTCGAAAGCACAAAAAATGGGTTAGTTACATTTACTTACTAGAGTTTGTAATGCTGTTTCTTTGATTATTTACTATGAGTTTTTAGTGTCAATATCTTTGATTATTTATGAAGCTGCCGTTATATATTCGATGGAGTTGTTCGAGAATTAATGAGAATGCAGTATGTATGTTATATATTTGGAATTAATATATCTTTTCTTTGACATTGTAGTGAACATGAACTTCCGCGGAGGTATCCTTAACAAGGTTATTTTTGTACTGGGGTCAACTGGTACTGGAAAGACCAAACTCTCCATCACTCTCGCTACTCATTTCCCTGCAGAGATTATCAATTCTGACAAAATCCAAGTTTACAAGGGTCTTGTTATTACCACCAACAAGGTCTCTGACGATGAAACTCGTGGTGTGCCTCACCATTTGCTGGGGTTTGTGGACCCTGATAAAGATTTCACAGCACAAGAATTTTGTGAACATACTCTGAAGACCATTCATTGTATTATACAGAAAGGATGTATTCCAATTATTGTGGGTGGTTCCAACAATTACATCAAAGCTCTCGTGGAAGATCCAAGTATACAGTTCAGAAAAAAATTTGATTGCTGCTTTCTTTGGATGGACGTTTCGTTGCCTGTTTTGTACAGGTACGTGGCGAAGCGGGTTGATAAGATGGTTGAAATGGGGTTGGTGGATGAAGTTAGAGCAATGTTTGATCCTGACGCAGACTATACACGGGGGATTCGACGGGCTATTGGGGCTCCAGAGATGCACAAGTACTTGGAAATTGAGGCTTATGACATGGCAGATGAAGCCACTAAGAAAAGGTTACTCACTGCTGCTATTGAAGAGATAAAAGAAAACACTTGTAAATTAGTACATAGTCAGCTTGAGAAGATTCGAAGACTCAGAGATGAATACGGGTGGGAGATTCACCGGATTGATGCCACTAGTGTATTTGAGAAGAACGGGAAAGAAGCAGAAAAAGTTTGGGAAAATGCAGTCAAGAAACCTGTCTTAGAGATCGTTGGAGAATTTTTGAAAGAGAAGGGGTAATGTTGAGTCTTCGGTTTTAAGTATATTCTGAAGTTAGTAGGAAATGCCCAGGCGAATTCGAAGGAAATAAGATAGCGATATCAGTGCTGTATTCAGTAATTTACAATTTGTTTTTATAGTATTGTCTCGTTAGTTACAATCCTAATTTATTACCAAACAAATGAAGAAGAAAATGGAAATTTAGTAATAATTTTCTATATTCACCTTATATATATATATATATATATATATATATATATATATATATGACTTTTTATATATACATTGCCAATCAAGGGCACCCAAATGATGACATAATCATTCTCATGCATCACTAAATCTTTCAAAGCACGAAAAGTTTAGATTAGTCCCTTCATGCTCTCTCTCTCTCTCTCTCTCTCTCTCTCTCTCTCTCTCTCTATATATATATATATATATATATATATATATATCTATATATATATTCTTTCTTTTATATGAGTAAGAAAAGTTAAAATTTTTATTTTCTAGAATTGTCAATATGGATAAGGTTATTTTCATAAGAAGAATATGTAAAGTAAAAATAAATTTTTTATAATATTTCGAGGTTAGAATAATTCTTTTAAATTAAAAATCAGGGTTAAAAAAAAATTTAGAATAAGAAATGAATTTAAAAGAGTTTAGAGATAAAATAGTTATTTATAGCCTTGTGTAGCATATGCATAAGGCTTCATGGGAGGCTATTCTATGTGCAATAAGGAAAAGTTGGAAATTTGTGATTTCATTGAAGCACGATCATGCATCCTCAGGATACACGACCATGTGTCCTTACATTCCTGTGTCACCTTATATAAAATAGAATTTTCATGTTTATCAGTAAAATTTTACCCAATTCTCTTCTTCATCTCAATGAACCCTAATCCAAGGAGTGAAAGAGAGCATCCAACAACAATAAATCAAGCTAGGGAGTTAGATTCAACTAGAGAGAGAGAGATTGAATTCACAGCCATTTGTAAGTGTTTCCCTTACCTTTCTTCTATTTATTTAAAGTTTAAGGTTGTTGTTTATTGATGTGTTTATGGTCAATGCAAGTTTGGTGGTTGAATAACATGTAAGTATGTTGAGTTTACAAGATTATGAATGAATTATTAGAGTTTAAATTATTAGAAGCATGTAAGAAAGGATATGTTTAGGTATGTTTTACTTAAGGGTTTTAATGCCTGATTTTGTGAGATTTAATGTTATTGAAAAGGAAAACATATGCAAAATTAGCGTGGTTACCATATATTGATGTTTAGATAATTTGGTTATGATTTGGGATGAGATTACAGGGGGGCCTATAATTATAGTCCTATTATTACAGAAATAGAGCATGATGCACAACTATGTGTCTGATAAACACTGTACCGTGTAATCATGTTTTAAGCAACCTCATAGCCATGTATGCTCTTGCATGACTAAGGCCAAGAAAATAATGTCCTTTAGAGAGATGATCATGCAACTTAGAGTCACGATCATGTGTCTTCACCAATTTTATATGATCGTGCATGAGGGTCATAGTCGTGTATAAGATAGATTATGTAGGCTTATGCAACGTAAGGTCATGACCATGTGTCCATACATGACCTATGTCATAAAGCATATGACTGTGTAGTAAGGAAAAGTTAAAGAAAAAAATAGAAACTTAAGCTTACACAGATTAATCTATCTTATGCAGAAACCTAAACTTACACAAGCATGAAAAATTTAACAAGCAAATATTACAGGATAGCAACTTAAAACCATATTAGTTTATGTAGAACTTATTAACAAGTTTGATAAGATGAAGAACAAGCAATTTCAGCAAGATATACACAGAGTAGAACTTTAATAGTTAATCTAGTTTGCATATAATTTAATTAGAAGAGAAGATAATAAGCATCATGCATGATAAGCATTTATATGACATGACATGCCAAAACAGAGTTTTCAGAAATGGATCAAGTGATCCATATGCATGTTTTTATATAGAAATACAATGTTTCAAATATCATTTTAGGGGTGAATACAAAGGGCACTTGTGAGTTTGTAACCTATTAGAGAGGGAAACAACATCTGGTAAAAAGGATATAGTTATTGACCAAGCTCATCAGAGAAAATGCTAGTGTGCATCAATTTTTAGTTTACTAATCGAGTGTCAATGTGTTAGAACTCATATAACCAGGGTATCGAATCTTTATATTTATCAGTTTGATCAGTACAATAAATATTTTCAGATACAGTTTTTACTCAGTTATGACGTTATTTTAGAATCTTCAAATCACAGCTTTTATTTGCATAAAGTATTTTCAGAAAACAAGCCCAAGGGCAAATGCATGATTTTAGCATACTTCATATATATATATATAAATATATATATATATAAAGAGAGAGAGAGAGAGAGAGAGAGAGAGAGAGAAGAGAGAGAGCATGGCATGAATCAAAATTTAATCACCATGATATATGATAAGTCAAATTCATCAGACATGATGTACAATAAAAACAGAATATCAAACAAGGAATATGTTAAGTAAAGAATATCTGATAAGGAATAGAAAGAAAACATGGAATTAGTTAAGACTCGTGACAAGTTACGAGTGATACAAAATACACACACACACACACATATATATATATATATATATATGAATATGTATTTACATCATATTCAAAAATAAAAGAGAAAAGATAATACATCAAGAAAAAAAATAAAATCGTGATAAATCATGAAAGCAGAAACAGAAGAAGAATTGGCATAAAGGTAGAGATAGAAAATACTTCTCTTCAAAGTTTTATTTCTCTGTCACGACAGATGAATAAATGTTGAGCTAAGATGTGAGATGGTTATGAATGGCATCCATTTTTGGTCAAACAGGATATTATATGGCTCGCATGCCTTATATAATTTTCATGTATCTATTGCATAGTTTTTTATTTCATATAGATATATGTATATGATATACAACTTACATGCACACTTTGTACAATATATTTTATGAAATAAAAATATGACACTTTACAATACACAATACATTTTATTGTATTTTGTATTATAATGCTTCCGTTTGCATGTTTTTAGTAAGCATTAGTGGGATCTCTGTTATACATTAATGATGATGATTTTCAACCAAAAAAAGAAAAAAAAATAATAATATAATATTCATATAATTAATTAAATATAGTAATAATAACATATAGCAACAGTCTTCACATTTTGGTATTAAAGTAGATCTAAGGCATATTTTTTTAGAAATATGTTTTTAGAAATACATTATTTTTAAAATTATATGAGCCTAGAGTTACTATATCCCAACAGCCAATACTCGTGGCTTCCTTCAATGTAATTATAGTAGTGTATGATTCAATATGAATTCTATGTTCTAACCCCCTTTTTTATGTTTATGATCTTATAAATATAAGACCCCACATACCTAACTTCATTGAGGAGAAGAGTAACGCGTTCGTGAGACTAAAGAGTGACAAGAGGAGATCTTAGAACTCCTGAATGGCTTTTAGAGTAAATGATGTAAGGGAAATTATCAAAGAGGTGATGAAAAAAGGTTTCTAGCCACTAGTAAGAGATGAGTCAATGAGAGATTATGCTTATTTGAGGCTAGTGTGAACACATTAAAAGCTAAGGAGGGGTGGATATCTAGAGCCAATGAGAGACAATCTTCAAATGCCAAAGATAAGTAGATATTCAAGGTAGAGTATAGGGTCTGCATCTACAAGTACCAATGGTTCTAAGAGATTTCATCTTATTAAAATCTACTAGAGGTTCACCAGCTATCAAGATTTAGTAGGTCTAAGGATCCTTTAGTGGTAGAGTAGTAGATAAAGGTGATAGAAAGCGTCATAGGTCTTTTTACTATGATTGATAGAGAAAAAGTAAGATATTCAATTTACATGCTCAAAAGAGATGTCAAGGTATGATGGAAGTTCACAAAGACATTTATTAATAAAAAGAGATTAACATAGGCTGAGTTTTGATAGATATTTAATGAGAAGTATAAAAGTGCAAATATAGTATACATTAAAGCATAGGAATTTATTGAGTTAACCTAAAAGTCCAGCACAATTAAAGAGTTTGTGATCTGATTTGATGCTTTAACATAATTTGTACCAAGTTTGGCTGGGATTGAGAATGGTAGGGTGTAATAGTTTATTTATGGTTTGCATCTTGTATTTACCTAGATTTTATGACAAAAGTCACTCCTCCTTAAAAGATTTAATGATGCCTTGTGAAGGGTATTAAGATCAAAGGTTTATTTACAATGGATAGGCATGTTCTCTAGATCAGTCAAGAGAAGTGGAAATAAAGGCAAGAGACAAGTCCTGCAAAAAAAAAAAAAAACAATTGAGGGGAGGTAAAAAGTAAATGACACTATTTCAGATGTTGATATGTGTTAAGTATGGTATAAGGTATATAAGAGAATGTTTGCTGAGCAAAATATATGTTTTACTTGTCATTAACAAGGGCATTAAATTTCAAAGTATCCATCTAAAAGTGGTGTTGAGCACTTGTCCAACTAAAAGTAGAGATGGTCTAACTAGAGGTAATATAGGTGTACTTAAGAGGCAATAGAGTTTAAGTATATATTATGTGTCAGAAGCAAGTTGAGGCTATTCTTTATCGATTAGTTATCATTTCTTGACACTCTTTTATTTATATTAGTTAATTGTGATGTCATACATAGCTTCATTTCTAAAGGGATAATAGATAGATTAAGAATGATCCCTAGTATGACAAATAGGAGTATCTGTATAGAAATACCAGATGAAAGTATAATGATAAGTGATTGGGTATTAGTGGATCAGAAGATAATGATTTTAAGTAAATGATTAAGGATAGATTTGATCATATTAAAGCTGATTGATTTCGATTTGATTTAGGTATGAATATTCTGGGTAGTTATGGTACTGAGATTGATTTTAAGAGAAGAATATTATACTTCAATTACGTCTTGATCAGTTTGTGTTTGGAAAGAGTAGAGTAGAGAGCATGTTTATCTCATGTATTGAGGCGAGAAAGATGTTAAGTAATGGTTGTGTAGGGTACTTAGCCAATATGGTATGTAAGAGTGTATCGAAGCCAAGTATTAAAGAAATGCATAATGTTAAAAAGTTTTCAGATATATTGCCAGAAGAGTTGCTAGGATTAATCCATCTTCATGCACAATTGTGTATCATAAAGTGCAAAACATAACAGAAACTTAAGCTTGCATAGATTAATCCATCTTATGCAAAAACCTAAACTTACACAAGCATGAGAAATTTAAGCAAATATTACAAAATAGCAACTTAAAAGCGAGTCTAGTTTACACAAAACTTATTAACAAGTTTGATAAGATACAAAACCAGAAATTTCAGCAAAAACTATGTAACATAAGACTTTACAATTAATCTAGTTTACACAGAATTTAATCAGAAGAGAAGATAATAAGACATCATGTATGATAAGAATTTACATGACATGACATGGCATGTCAAAGCAGAGTTTTTAGAAAGGAATCAATTGATCCACATGTATGTTTCCATATATAAATACGATGTTTTGAACATCATTTAAGGGGTGAATACGATGGAAAACTGTGATTTTATATGTCTATTAGAGAGAGAACCAATATCCGCTAGAAAAGACATGGTCATTGACCAAGCTCATTAAAGAAAGTGTCAATATGCATAAGTTTTATGCTTACTGACCGAGTGTCAATATGTTAGAGCACACATAGCCAGGGTGTTGAATCCTTGTATTTATCAATCTATTCAGTACAATAGATATTTTTAGATACAGTTTTTACTTAATTATGACATTATTTCAGGATCTTTGGATCACACCTTTTATTTTTAGAAAGTGTTTTTAGAAAACAGGCCTATGGGTAAAGGTATGATTTTAGTATACTTCATACCATGACACAAACGCGCGCGTACACACACACACACACACGTATATATATATATATATATATAGCCTGACATGAATCAGAATTTAATATACAGCCTGGCATGAATCAGAATTTAATCATCATGATATATGATAAGTCAAATTCATAAGAGATGATATACAATAAGCACAGAATATTAGACAAAGAACATATTAAGTAGATAATATCTAATGAGGAACAAAAAGAAAACATTGAATTAGTTAAGATCTATGGCAAGTTATGAGTGATACAAAATCCACATATGTATGAATATGTATTTACATCATATTCAAAAATAGAAGAGAATAGATAATATGTCAAGAAGAAAATAAAATCATGAAAAATCACAAAAGTATAATAAAAGAAGAATTTGCGTAGGGATAGAGATAGAGATAGGAAATGTTTACTAAGTTACTCATTACTCACTTTTCGAAGTTTTTTTTCTCTTGTAGGACAAATGAATAAATGTCGAGCTAAGACATGAGATGGTTGTGAGTGGGATCTAGTTTTGGTTAGACAGCATGTCATGTGGCTTACATGCCTTACATAATTTTCATGTCTCTGTTGAATAGTTTTTCTTTTGTATAAATATATGTATACAATGTAGAGTTTATATACAAACTTTGTACAATATATTTTGTGAAATAAAAATATGACACTTTCTAGTATACAGTTCTTTACATTTTATTATATTTTGTATTATAATGCTTTCATTTGCATGTTTTCAAGAAGCATTGGTGGGATCTCTACTATACTTTAGTGACAATGATTTTCAACCAAAAAAATAAAAAAAATTATAATAATAATATAATATTCATATAATTAATTAAATGCAGTAATAGTAATTTATAGCAATGGTCTTCTAGTATTTAATAAGGATTCAACAATCACTTCTTTGGGCAAAGGAGTATGTTAGTTAGATTGAAAAGTAATACTAGGAAAGTAATATTTAAGTCAATAAGAATGATTAAGTCATTCAATTATTATTATTATTATTATTATGTGTGCACGCTATGCATGAGTTGAATGTCCTTAGAATTGTAAAACTATGATGAGAGGATCAATATATATTTTGATTGTGAAGACCCTATATGCATATACAATGATCATTCTAGAAAGGTCTATAGTCTCACCATCATTCTAAGTCATTGATAATGTAATGAGATTATCATTGTGTCGAATAATCATACTTGAAAAGTAGTGACAAATTTCAAATGTTGGGATTGTTTGTGACAACCTTCTTAAGGTTAGATTTGAACTGAGTCAAGTTTAAACATGGGTTAGCTCAAGTTTAACTTAAATCCATTATGTCTAGGTGAAATCGAATTTGAACTAGTTAAAGATGTTATTAAAGTATTGTTGATAAGATGAATAATATTATTGACAGAATAAATATTGTCACTAATAAGATGAAAAATATCGTTGGAGTAAGATTCAAGCTAAGCTACCAAATTGAAACTTTAACTTAAATTAGTTTGAATTAAGCTAAAGCAAATTTGAATTAAGTTAGCTCAGTTCGAGTATACCCCTAAACTTGTTACAATAAATGAGTACATGTGAACTTGACTAACTTATTAAAGGATTCCACAAAGATGATAACCCCAGCGTTTATACAATTTGGTCTAGTTTTTGTTGGATGGATAAAGTTTTAATGAGAAAATAATAGTATTTTATTAAGACAAATATGCTAGTTCACTTTAATTATCAAAAAGTAACAACTAAAACCTTTAAATAGGCTTACAGAGAGAGAGAGAAATAAAGTTCCCTTTAAGCAATTAAAAAATAATTTTATGTAACCAAAAGACATGGGTATATGACCCATTACCAAGAGTAAATCATGTTAATTAGCTAAGAAAGATCAGCATAAAATATCAATAATAGATAAATGCTTAAAAAATATGGAACACATCCGCTGATTTCATATCCACTAATTTGAAGCACTATTTGGCACTCCATTTTACTTCAAAGTTCACTACAACTATCAGTAGTATGAAAAATCATGTTTAGCTCATAGGATAAACTTGGTGAGAATATTTATAACTTGCTTTGTTGTCCTATAATCCTTCAATGTAATTGTTTTACTTGTTGCTAGATTGCACATTAAATGATACAAAACTTCCATATGCTTCTTCCTATTATGAAATACTGGATTATTGTCATAGTAATCATTACCTTGCTATCATAAATATTTTGTGTTATACCAGTTTGCTTTTGAAGAGAATCAGTTAACAATCTTCTTAAACAAACTTTTTGACAAGCTAATGTTGTTACTATAACATACTCAACTTTAGATGATGGCAAAGCCACTATTTCGTACTTTTTAGAACTTCATAAAACAACACCAAAACCAAAAGAAAACATGTAGCTTGAAGTCTTCTTCTAATCATCCAAACATCCTACTCAATCACTATCAACAAAACCAAACAACCTAAAATTTGATACTTTTTTAATATAAAATTCCAAAGTTAATAGTTCCAACAACATATGGCTAGATCTGCTTTGTTGCCCTAAGATGATGCTTAGTTGGTTTATGCATAAATCTAGAAACCACTCTAACAAAAAATGTTATGTCAGGTCTAGTAAATGAATATAACAGAAGTCTTTACAAATTTGCTGCGAAATTTAAAACATACGAAAGCTAGAATAAAACATGTGATGGAAAACTAAACCCACAGTACAGGATCGTAGAATAAAACTCATATTTTACTATTATTAATTAATATTTAAAAACATAAATGATATTGTACATCTCATATGCATAATTAATACAAAACATGTGAGTCATAAACATGTTATATACTGAAAACTATATATATATATATATATATATTCTTACATATATAAACTAAAAACTCGAGTGGACACCCACTCAAGTCATATCTCACTCTCCAGCTATCTTGTGCTCCAAGCTCAACTCCCCAAAACACTAACCTGTAAGGAAAAAAATTGAGGGAAATGAATGACAAATTATTCTATAAGCATCTTTTATCTCTACCTTCGGGTAGACTCTAACCTAAGCTATCATCGACTAGCTACTAACTAAAGAACTTAACCAAGTTCCCGACCAGCCTAATAACTTCTTTTGAATCTTCTCTTGGGTATTTATTATTCTATTTCTAAGACCTAAAGTACTCTTGAGTTCTCTTAGGCTTAGCTAAAATCTTTTTATGTTTCAGCTTTTGATGTATATCGTGTAGCTTCACCTTTCTTTTATTTCTTTTTTTACATGTTTCTATTCTTATTGTCTATATATTGATTCATGTAATGTCATGTTATATCATAGTACGAAATATGATGAAATCATGTTGTTTACCCTTGGACCTATTTACTGAAAACATGTACTAAAAAATGTTGCTGATAAGATCTGAAGATCTAAAACATTGAAAAGCTGAATGAAAACAATTTTTGAAATCTTTATGTATTTGAAGATATTTGTTGTATTGATCAAACTAATGAATACAAGGATTTGACATCTTGACCATATGGGCTGAATCATACCAGCAAAGAGTCAGTAAGCTGAAATATCCTATCATACTAGTCTTTAGACTAGTAAGCTAAAATCTAACTAATATTATCACAATCAAAAATTTGAAATCCCACAAATACCTCTTTATATTCACCCTTACTAACTAACCCAGATATTGGGTCTCAATGTTGAAAACTGATGTATATGGATCATTTGATCCCTTTCTAAAAACACTATCATGGTATGTTATATTGAATGATACTATTCATACATGTTATCTTATTATTTTTCTTTTCTTTTTTATTATAGTTTATCTTACTGAATCAACTATTATAATTCTATTCTAAGTATCTCTTACTATTGTTCTGTTTTTGTAACTGATTCAGATTATTAATAAGTTATGTGTAATCTGTTATGTGTTTTGATGCATATCTACTAGCCTTCTATTACTGTTTTTTGTTTCCCTTTCTCTTTTGATTCGTTATTTTTATTTTCAAATCGTAATCTATCACTAGATTACACTACTCTAAGCCATTGATGATTTTTTTTATACTTGTGTGAAATTGAAGGTATAATTCTAAAAAAACATTTTATATTTTCTCTCTTCTTTTTATTTCTTTTTTATTTTTTGAACTTATTTTATTGTTTCTACCAATTTCTCTTAGTACATGGGCGTGTGCAAGGTGACACATAGTCATGCATGGGAATGCAATAGACTACACACAGGGTATGCTCTTGGTCGTGCTAGCTTTTGAAATGATTCTACTAAGCTATATAGCCTATTGCACGGGTATGTGTTTTAAGACACATAGTCATATATGCTAAACATACGATCATGTCCTTACATACATAGGCATACAGCAACTCTTACAACACTCTTATGTTACGCATACATGGGCGTGTGGAATTAAAAGTGGGCACACAAGCGTGCTCTCCACTAACACGGGTGTGTATCCAAACTTATCCAGGTGTGCACGACAACCATGCATGAGTGTGTTACCATTGAAATAGGACTACACAGTCATGCAAATGTAAGCACATTATCATGTGGCTACCATACCTGATGATAATACACCTAGGAAACCCATAAACCTAGCCAAAACTCTCCCAATCTCAAAATCTCTACAAATAAACTTATTCTAGCTTATAATAAGCTTCTATCACAACCCTTATTATCTTATCATACTAAATCTCTAACTAAACTCATTCAGGATTTACATGCTAAGGAAAATAGGAAAGAGGTAAGGAAATACTTATTTGAAACTTCTAAGATCTTTTATCTTTCTAACTCTAACTAAATCCTAGTTGGATTAGCTACTAAAATTGACTTCTCCCTCTAAAAATTGACTAAGGTTAGTTGGGAATGAAGAAGAGGAGAAATGGAAAGCTAGCTAAAAATGCAAAATCTCTCTTTACATAGCTATACGGCCCAAGGAAGACACACAATCTACTGAGGCACACAGTCATGCTCTTCACACAAAAGGCACATGGGCATGTGTCAAAGACATACAGTTGTGTGACAAGCATAACCTATATAAAACCTCTCTAAAAAGACTATTCTACTGTCAGAACTCACTAAGGTTAATCTTTGACTAAAAATCTCTCTTCTACCCCTGATCAAAGGCCTAAAAAGACCATTCGAACCTCAAGATATTATATACCATGCTTGCAGGGCCTATATCAAGCCATGTAAATCCTTTTTTCAACTTGTACACTTTGTTTTCTTCACCATTAACAATAAAGCCTTCAAAATGAGCAATATAAACTTTTTTTTTTTAGCTCACCAGTTTGAAAAATAGATTTAACATTAAACTGATAAATTGCCTAACTAAGTCTTGTAACTAAAGCTAAAAAAGTTTTCACTATTTCAAAGCAAGCTATAGAAGAAAATGTTTCTTCAAAGTCAATACCTTGTTGTTGAGTGTATCATTTTGTAACCAAATGTGCTTTATACTTTTGTATAATGCCATCAGCATGGTATTTTTTTCTAAACACCCATTTGAGTTTAATAACATCTTTTTCTTTAAATGGATAAACCAACTCCCATGTCTTATTTTTTTGAATGACTAGCATCTCCTCAGACATTGTATCCTACTAAACCAAACCTTTTCATTAAACATATAAAATAAAACTACAAGTTTCATAAATTTCTTCCAAGAATCCAAGCTTTGTAGGTTTTTCACTAAGAGAGCTTTAAGATAAGGAGTAAGTTCTTTTTAGAGTAGATAGACTACCAGATGATGAACAAATGTTTGAGTTACTATCATTTGGTAAAAGAGATGATAAACATGTTGGTTCTGTGATTTCTATTGCATTACTTAGAGAAAATTCATCTTTTACCAAAATTTTAGTTGTTACATCTTTATTGGTACTCCATGTCCAACTTCCACTTTCATTGAACATTACATCTTTACTTATAATCACCTTGCCACTCAAAGGATTATATAACTTGTATGCTTTGGATTGAATATTAAAACCAAAAAAAAAAAATGAATGTTTTTTGATTTTTATCAAGTTTTTTACAATATGGTGTTTTTTCCCAAAGCATAGGTTATACAACCAAAGACTTTCAAGTGACTAACCTTTAGCTTTCTTCCAATGCAAACTTTATATGGTATTTGTTTTAAGAGAATTTTCATGGGAGCTAGTTTCAAAAGATACATTGTTGTTTCCATTCCTTCTATTCAAAACTTGTTTGGAAGACCACTTGCTTTAATCAAACTTCTAGCTATTTCCACTAGTGTTTGATTCTTTTCTTTAGCCATTCCATTTTGCTTAAACATGTAAAGTGTAGTTAGCTTTTTGTGAATTCATTTTCCTTACAAAAAACATTAAATTCATTAGAAGTAAATTCACCACCTCTATCTAAATAAAGAACTTTAATACAACTACCACTTTGTTTCTTCATTAGAACATTGAATTTTTTTTAAATTTTCAAAGGTTTCTGACTTATATTTCAAGAAATAAACCCAACTCATACAACTATAGTCATCACTAAACAACAAAAAATATCGACTCTCACCAAAGGGCTCAATACACATTGGTCCATACAAATCAACATGTACTAATTCAAAACATCTAAAAGCTATCCATGATTTATCTACGAGAAAAAGGTTTCTACATTGTTTTCCATAAACACACACTTCACAAAATTCAAAAACATTAATAGTTGGCAATCCAACAACCATATTTTTTATGAACCAATAATTTTGACCCATTTGCATTTGAATTCTCGTAAATTTAATGTCAACATTTTTCATTTACTAATTATAGCAATCAAGGTACTCTTTTCAACATTTGAAAGTTCTAGCAAAAGAATTTTATTTTCTGTTTTAGGAATGGACACAATAGTTTGGCCAGATTTTTTATCTTTAATGAAACAAAAACCATTATAATACAAAAGTAAGTATCCATCATTCATCAGTTGCTTGACACTTAACAAATTACAAGCCAAACTAGGAACATATAGCACTTGAAGAAGTCTTACATTAACTTGTGTAGTCTTGAGCTATAGTTCATTTTCCTTCAACTAGTATTTATTTGTTTTCTCCTACCTGAACTTTCATTTTTTATGATTCATCCAATTCTTTAAATAATGATTGATAGTTGCAGATACTTTATATAAATAAACTTAAATAGATTCATTGTTTTTCATACCTAAAGCTTCAAATTCATAATAAAGGGTCTACAATTTCACAGCTATTACCTTACTGTTTCCCAAATACTCTTGCTTTAAAATCTATCATGCCTTAGTGGAAGTAGTAGCTACTGCAATTCTAAGGAATATTTTATCATCGAGAGATTGTTGGATGAGGAATATGGTTTTTGCATCATTCTTTCAATTTTCGTGTAAATGCTCTTAGTTTTGTTCAAAATCTTCTAACCTATTCTTCACCAAATCCCATAGGTCCTGTGACTTGAACAGAGTTTTCATTTTAATACTCCAAAAGTGATAGTTTTCCCCTTTAAAAATTAGAATTAAAGGTTATGAAAAAGATTGAGTAACATTTGTCACCATTCTCTTAAGGCTTTGATACCAAAGTTTTATTAGATAGATAAAGTTTTGATGAGAAAATAATAGTATTTTATTGAGGCAAATTCATTTTCATTATCAAAAGTAACAACTAGAGCCTTTAAATAGGCTTATAGAGAGAGAAACAAAGCTATTTGTAAGCAACTAAAAAACTAATTTTATGCAACTAAAAGACATAGCTATATGGTCCACTTCTAAAGTAAATCATGTTAGTTTACTAGGAAAGATAAGGATAAAATATCAATAACAAGTAAAAGCTTAAAAAATATGGAACATGTCCACTAATTTGAAACACTACTCGATAGTTTTACAGTTCAAACCAAATTACATACACTCCTACTTTTATACAGTGATAGGGATAACATCCTTCAAGTTAATTTATATGAAGACCATTGCTACATATTGTTGTTTACTATATTTATTACTTTATATATATTTTTTATTTTGTTTCCACTACTAAAAAATCATCATCATTAATATATATCTGAAATCCTATAGAAACTTAACTAAAAATACACATACAAAAGCTGCCAACATAAATGATATAAGAATATATTGAAAATATTGTATAGTATGCCAAAAAACAACATGTATTACTATTTCATAAAATAAACTGTACATGATATACATATATGAAAATGATATGAGAAAACTATACAATAGATATGTGAGAACTATAAGGCATACGAGCCCTTAAACATGTTAGCTAAACAAAAACTGTATCCCACTCCACAGTCATCTCATGTTTAGCTCAGCAACTAATATGTTGACTTGCAAAAAAAAGAAAAATTTAAGGAATGAGTGACGAGTCACATAGTAAGCATTTCCTTTCTCTACCTACAAGGAAGTTACTATTCTATTTTACTTTCATGAATTATGACACTTTTATTCTCTTTCTTGACATATTATTTTTTCTCTTCTATTTATGAATATGATAGACACATGTATATATGTGTTCTGTAACACTCATGACTTGTTACAAGTCTTGTCTGATTCATGTCTTATTATATTTTGATTCTATTTCTTGTTTGATATTCTTTGCTTATCTTTTACTTAACATGTTGTCTGTATTCTGGTTCATGTCATGATATGAGATATGCTAAAATCAAGTCTTTGCTAAAAATCATATATTAGCCCTTGGGCCTACTTATTAAAAACTTGTTCTAAAATTATTGCTATAATCAGAAGATCCTATAATAAAATCATATTTAAAATCTCTTTTACGTATGTATATATATATATAAAAGTTTTATCTAAAAATATCTATTGTGCTAATCAGACTGATGAATATAAGGATTTGACACTCTAACCATATGAGTTCTATTATATTGACACTCGATCAGTAAATTGAAAACTAATGCACATCAACACTTTCTCTAACAAGTTTGGTCAAGAGTCATATTTTTTTTAATGGACGTTGGCTCATTCTCTAACGAGTATGCAAACTCACAAGTACCCCCTCATATGCACCTTTAAAATGATATCTAGAGCATAATATTTCTAATTAAAAACATGCATATGGATCACTTGATCCCTTTTTAAAATATTTTTTTTGGCATGTCATGTCATTTAATACTTCTTATGCATGACATCTTATTATTTTTATCTCTTATTGAGTCTCTCATACTTGTATAAGCTTAAAATTTGATTTTTTTTATTAAGTTTTTTAGTCTTTTGCTTTCTATTTTGTGTTTTATAACCTTTTTTATACTGCATAGTCGTGTACTTCAAGACATACGATCGTGGCCTTGTATCGCATGGGCCTATAATTTCTTACTCATACACGGTTATAACCTTTCAGGCATGATCATACTAACTACTGCGGGCACACAATCGTGACCCTATATACACAATCGTATACTTCATGCTTATCTAGTTGCATATGCTTAGCATACATGACCGTAAGATTAAAAAAATATGACTACATGGTCATGTACTTGCAAACCCACAATCGTGTATCATATTCTATTCTTGCGAAATAGTGTTTGGAATTTCCAATCTATTCCATCCTTAACCAAATCACAATCAAACTTATTCAAGCATCAATACATGAACAACACACTATTTTGCATATGATAATTTTATCAATAACATCAAACCTCACCATATCTTTGACTAAAACTCTTTAACTCCACACATATAACATTCATGTTTCCAAGTAAACAACTTCGGCTATCACTTTTGTTTTCTCATCTTATTACTTAATCATATTATTCAAACATCAAACAACATCACCACTCAGTGAAATAAGAAAGGTATGCCATGAAATAGAGGAAGGAAGAAATAAGGAAACACTTACCTATGGTTATGGATGTTATCCCTCTCTCTAAATAAATCTTAATCTCTAGCTTAGTTTATTGCTACTAATTACTCCTTTGCACTTGCTGGATTAGGTTTCTCTAAGAAAAAAAGAAGATTTAGGTAAAACTTTATCTAATAAACAAGAAAAGTATGCTTTATATATGACAGCACAGACCATAGGGATGTACGATTGTGTGTCCAAAGGATGCATGGTTGCATTTTCATAAAAATCATAAATTTTTAGCTTTTCCATGTTGCGCATGAAAAAATCTCCAAAAGAGACCCACACACATGCCACATATTGTTTCTAAATAACTATGTTACCCTTGAACTCTCTCTATTTTATTTCTTATTATAAAATCTCATTTTTTACCTTGATTTTTAACCTAAAATTTCATTTTAACCTCGAGATATTACAATTTATGTTTAGAATTTGCCATTGGTCCTTCCTTATTTAGGAGGCATGTCAAGTATGGAAGTATCTAACATTGAGCTTACAAAAAGGGAAACCATACTACAAGAGCTCTATAAGAATCTATTTTGTACATAGCAACACATAATTTAGGAAGCAAATAAGTGTCTTTATTCACTAAAGTTTGTTGTGAGAGACTCTATTTATATCAGTAGCTTTTAATGTAAGATGGCAATAAAACAACATTAAGCTAAAAATTTTACAATGCATTTACCATCATTTAGAAAGTTAGTAAGGTGGCCTATAAACTTGATTTACCTACATAAACTAAGATTCATATGATGTTTCACGCATCCCTCTTGATGTCTTGAGTTATTACACGTCAATTATAATCTTTAAAATTGTCCCTTTTATGTTACAATGGTCAACCACAAATTTCTCCTTTAGCAGTTATTGACATCGTCGTGCTTTGAATCATAATGGATTTGGGTTGCAAGTGCAACAATTTTTAGTATAATGGCATAGGTTGCCATTAGAAGAGACTTCGTCACTTGTTAGGGTTTGTGAGCCCTAATGAAGATCTCAACACTTCAAGAGTCTTTTGTCTCCATACGTAGATAACCATTCATCGTATTATTAAAAAGATTATATCTCAATCATTATACAAATTTGTAACGAAACAAGGAGATCAAATAGTGGAATTAGGGTTGCTTAATGAAGATGGAGAAAAGGCAAACTTTACTTATGGACTTTGGTGAGGCATTGAGAAGATCTGTTATGAGCTTGTGTGGAATCAATACCAGAGAAAACTTGTGATTTTTCTAAACTTTGTGTGAAAAATAACAATAATATTGTAAAATGGAGTATGGGCGTTAGCAAGATTTAGAACATTCTTTTACGTACACTTCTTGTGGTATAATTTTCCAATTAAAATATAATTTATGTATATTCAACTTGCACACATAATTTTATTATTGCTTGGCAGGCTGACCAGACCTAGCACAATTTTTGGTGATAGAAGACAAATACAAAATGGAACCAAACAGAATTCCAAGGCAATGTGGAAGATTTTTTGCAGAATAACAGGAGCCGTTTTCCATACTTGTGTCCAACAAAGAAGACGAAGAAGATGACGAAGACCGATATCATTCACGTGACCCGTCGACCACATCTCACCACCGGGATTACCAAGCACGTGATTGGCAAAACGTAGCGTAGAATCAAAATCTTGTACCCTCACAAATGGCGGCCTCAATTCCACCATTATGTTTCCGCCACGTGTTGCCACTAAGCTTGTGACGTTTCAATTCTACCTGTTACTCCGCAAAACGCACGCGGAGAAAACTATGCTCCCGTTTTCGGCTTCTTTCACGACTCTTTACTTAATATGCCCCTAGATTTTGTCGTTAATTACAAAATTGCCGCTCCGTTTGAAGGTTTCTGGTTTAAGATTATTGATTTTAATTAAGCACATGATTAGGAAATAATATGTTGATAAACGTAAAATTAGTGTATCATATATTAATTACATTGTTTTTTAAATTTTTTTGTTAAAAAAAGATAATAATTTTTTTGTAAATTTTTTCCATAAATTCATAATAATGTGATTTTTACATTATGTTTGTTCTATTGTAGTTTCAGCATTTTAAACTATGATTAAAAATAACAAAAATGTTTTTAAATTATTTAATATTCATATATTATTTGTTTCTTTTATGTTTATCTATTTTAAATTTTATATTTATAATAAAATTATATCTAAATTGAATCAAACTCAAACTTAAATTTAATAAAATTTAGTTCGGCTCAAAGAAAACTTTTCAAATAAGTGAAATTTAAGTTCAAGTTCAATATAAAGAATTAAGCTTGAGTTCGATTTGTTACTCTAAACAAATTTATTTATTTATAATAAATACATTTATTATAATTTATTAAAAACGTAAATATTATTATGATTTATTGAAAACGTAAATATATTTATTATAAATTATTAAAAATATAACTATATTCATTATAAGTTATTAAAAACTTAAATAAAATATATATATTATGATTTGTTGAACACATAAATATATTTATTATGATTTTTTAAAAACATAAACATATTTATAATGATTTATTAAAAATATTAATTACAAATTTTTAATTTAAATTCAAATTTTTTTAAAACTTTAGCTTGAATTTAGGTTTGAATTCAAATCATAATAATTTATTTTAAATTTGTTTAAATTAAATTTTAAAACAAATTAAAACAAGTTCAAACTAATAAAAAAATAATACCCACGTTATGGGCTAATTAAGAATAAATTATGATAATAAAAATCAAAAACAAAAACAAAAACAAAAACCAAAACCGGAAAGCACTTAACACGTAATAGCTTGGATTGGCTTAATTTTAATTACTAGTACGAAAATGGTAGCGTAATTTCCAAGCGTCTCACAGTCAACATTATTTGACCACGTGTAAGGGTATTATCGTAATTTGACACAAATACTTCCCAAGCACATCACGGATGACTTGTGTCATTTCATTTATCTACTTGGAAAAAACTTGGTTGTCTAGTCTTTTGTCATTTATTATTTACTGCCACTGTACTTGGAGCCCAAGCCACTCTCTTCCTTCCCTCTGTAAATTTCCGTGGTGAAAAATAAGTAGGACCTGCACCCTGTCTTGAGATCACTTCCTCCGTTTGATTGGTTTGGTAATTAGTTGCTTTGCCCTTTGAAACTGAGGGATTCTAGAGAGAGAAAGAAACATATTGCTTTCCGCGTTTTCCATGTCCGCCAGACTCTGGCATTATATTATACAAATGCTTGGCATTTCACTATTTATCTTATGCGTGCAAGCTATTCTCAAATCTTATCATTTCCATCATAAACTTTTGGCCCCTAACGGTTTTAATTCTCTTTAAGATTCTTCCTCCTTCATTCACCACTTGTTTCTCCCGTCCTTGCCTATCCTTTTTATCAACATTTTCCTCTCTAATCGTTTCTCTATCTGAGTTTGTTTTGATCCAAGCAATGGGGGCCAACATCAGCAAGAAGCCCAATGAAACCTCTTCTTCCCAATTCACGACTGAACTCAGCTCCTACGAGGCAGCTTGCCGCCTTGACGCCAACTTGCAGACCTTCAACACCACCCTGCAGGCGCGAACCAGTCACGTAATCAATACTCTTGCCGTCGGCGTTGAAGTTCGAGCACTTTCCTTTGATTCTCTCAAGGAGGCTACTGAGTGTCTTCTCGAGATGAACCAGGAGGTGGTTAAGGTTATCTTAGAATGTAAGAAAGATATCTGGAAGAATCAGGAGTTGCTCGAGGTCGTCGAAGAGTATTTTGAGAGCAGCTTGCAGACACTGGATTTCTGTGCTGCACTGGAGAAGTGCTTGAAGCGTGCTCGCGATAGTCAGTTGCTGATTCTGGTGGCGCTGCAACAATTCGAGGAGGAGAATAATGAGATGGGAGCTGAGCACAGGTATGTGAGGACTCTCAAGGAATTAAAGAATTTCAAGGCGGCTGGGGATCCTTTCACTGAAGATTTCTTCCAGATATTTCAATCTGTTTATAAACAACAACTGTCGATGCTTGAGAAGCTGCAACTGAGGAAAAACAAGCTTGATAAGAAGCTAAAAAACATCCATGCTTGGAGGAAGGTTTCGAGTATAATATTCGCTGCTGCTTTTGCTACAGTGTTGATATGCTCAGTGGTGGCTGCCGCCATGGCTGCTCCGCCTGTTGCAGCTGCGCTTGCAGCAGCTAGTTCTATACCTCTGGGTTCAATGGGGAAATGGATTGATTCTCTGTGGAAAAACTATGAGAGTACATTGAAAGGACAGAAGGAAGTCATCAGCTCAATGCAAGTGGGTACCTATGTAGCTATCAAGGACTTGGACAACATTCGGGTTCTAATTGATCGACTGGAGATCGAGATTGAAGCTCTTCTGCAGAATGTGGATTTTGTGATTGAGGAAGAAGCTGTGAAGATTGGAGTGGAAGAGATCAAGAAGAAGCTGGGTGTTTTCATGAAGAATGTTGAAGATCTGGGAGTGCAAGCTGATATGTGCAGCCGTGATATTCGGAGGGCGAGGACTGTGGTTCTGCAGAGGATCATAAAGCGACCTAACCATTGAACCTACACTTCTGCTGGTAGGTGTTGCTCTTCTCTGGACTGGACAGATTTCTAATTTCCTTGTTTTATATTATAACAAGAAGATGCTGAATTTCCTTGATTCCTAGACTGTATACTGGATCCACATATCTGGATCTAGAAATAGAAATAATGCAAGACTGCCATTCAACAACACGCTATTTATTTTATTCCTTCCAAGGCGATAGACGCTTTCTTCATATTCTAGCTTGACATTGTTTATTGTGATCATCAATTGTACTAGATTACTGATTCTAACCATATTCTAAATTCTCTTTTGATTCCAGTCTCTGTTAAATGTAGCTGACTAATCATGACATCTCTCCCTAATGTAACTGTTTAATTTCAAAATAGATCAATTGATAGGAATTGGAATGATCTAAACTGAAGTAAACTAACGACTAATAACATTCACTTATCACATGAAAGTAAAATGTAGTTCGCCTGCAACATTTTGATGCCAGAAATAGATACCTAAAACCCAGTGAAACTGAAACAAATTGGATAGCTAGTGATTAAACATAGCTTTAACAAAGTCAAGAACCGGCACTGGGCGGACATTGAAGTAGGTGGCAGATGCCAAATAGCCACAAACTAAAGAAACATAAATCTTAAACCAAATGGATGAGAAAAGCGTGAAATATGTTGTTGCACTAATTAAGGCAACAATGGCTGTAAAGTTTACAAGGCACTTAACTGTAGAGAGCTCTGCTTCTGTTCCTTCGTGAGGGAAATGTCCCTCAGAATAAAAATCAGAAAGTAGCTTGTCCTTTATCTGAAATGAAGTCATCAACCAAGCACCAATCTCCTCTTCAGATGTTGGCATGTCAATGACTGGGATGCGTCGGACATTAATATGAACTTCTGAAGGATCCACACCAAAGACGTTGTCTAAGAAAGTTGGGCAACGATGCTTGTATCCAATGGTCACGTCATAAACTGCATCATTACAGAAAACGAACAGATAAATTCTGAAAAAGCAAGCATGTAGAAGCTACACAGGGATGTTTTATAATTTTTCAAGCTAACCAACCAAAGAGAGAACACAAACACCAAATCCTGTCACCAACAACATAATGTAGTGAGAAACAGAAAAGTCTGTGAGAAGAAGACAGCAGTATAAAATGGAGAATAGCATTGACAATTTTCGTAAATTTTAGAGCCACAAGGTAGCTGGTCGAGTACCACATTGAAATGGCCAAACTGAAATCCAAAATTTGTACATACATGAGCTGACAGAGAAACTAAGGCTCCCATAAGTACTGATTTTATGTGTCTTGTACTGTATAACTGTTTTTCTCATGCATGTGCTCAGCATATCAACATGTTAACAACCTTACATTGTCTGACCTATTATAGCTGAAAAGTAAAACTATAAGCACAGAGAGAAATTCCAACGGAGAATAAATTTCCTTTTTCCTCCTCAAGATAATTTGATCATTTTCCATAATTATCTACATTGAATATTGACACTAAAATACCTTGACTGATAAAATTTAAAAAATTCTAATAATTTTTAATTTCAAAAGAAAAAATTAAACTCAGTCCGGAGGCAATAATTATTTCATTTCTTTTTACTGACATAATAACGCCGTGACATAGACTTCTGCAAATCACACTAGAGTAGGATAGTCCACGTAAACACAAATTTATTAAGTTTTAATCTGATCCTAGGTAGAACAGTCCTGTTCAATTCACAGCAGGTAATATTAGAGGATATATGCAGTTACACATTATTAAGCAGTAAAGAACAGAACAATAAAGCAAACCTGCATCCAGGGACCCCCTCAAATCTGCCAAGCAGGTGCAAAACCCTTTCTGTTTTGGAAGCAGCACATTTTTCAGGATAGGCAAGCCATTTTCAGCTGCATACTTTTGACTTCTTATGCACTTCTGTTGACTTGTTAAAGGAAATAAATGACTTCAGTGCTTCAATGAATCAAAAACTGACAGTAAAGTGGAAATCTATTGGGCCATATGATATGATATGGAAAAAAAATTGGTAAAATTCATACATGCAGAAAATGTAAAATTTGTTACATTTCCTAAAACATTATGTATGCATATACAGTACTAATAGAGTGAATACAGGGGCCAAGCAAAAAACTAAAAAGAATGAACGAAGAAATTACTTAAAATCTGTGCCTTCTGGGAATAGTGCAACCCAAAGGAGGTCCCTAGGATCTTTAAAAGTCGAAAGCATTTTGCGCATGTTTGATTCATCAACCTCCCACCTCCGTTCTACAGAGATGAACTCCAAAATGTGAAATCCCCAACCAAAAACAGGTAATTTCATTAAACTACTCTTAAGGATATACTTAATATATCCCTGGCATCGCTTCCGCAATGCAAGATCCCACAAGTACATCCAGTCAACCTCAGTTCTGTGATTTGCAATAAGTAAAACACGTTCTCTTTCCGGAACAGACTCTCCGGAAAAAACAACTTTAGTCTTATTTATCTTTTCGAAAAGAAAAGGCCACAAAGCTAGCCAAGCACCAAAGAAAAATGATGTTGCTTTCCTGCTGTAATGTATGCTAAAAAGTCGCAACACAACAGCAGTCAGAAAACCCCAATAGACTAACATCATAAATGCTGTTGCCAACAGAACCAGTAAACATATCAGACCCCTAAACACCCTTAGTGAGGTCATTGGACGATGCCTTATTCCATTGTTGGTGCTTTGAAGTTCCATATGCCCCAAAATTTGATTAAAACAACCTGTAAGAGGTAGATACACTGTCTCAGATGAATTTGTACTAACAGTATGTTTAGATGTCACAGTTTTATTGTTAATGAAAATAATCAAGAGGTAATCAAACTCCCAATGGTAGGCACTTGTATTTGAGTACTAAAACTTCGAGTCTCTAGAAACTAAGTATTGGCTTGCTCAGCTAAGTATGCCTCCATCATAATGGACACCGTAAGGAAGTTGTGCACCAGAATTGGTTTTTCTAAGAGACTATATGTTTAACCTGCAGATACAGAGTCAATAGCAAAATTTAGTCAGATCTTGTTGCTCACAATGTTCTGAATGAAAAGAATGGAAAGCCATGAAGAAAAAATGTAAGTCCAAAGGCTTAATGTAACAATAGAGAGACAATTATGTTATTTAGTTTCTTATATTGGCAGTTTTTCTCTTACTTTCAAAAGAGAATCAAGCGTTGTAAGATCTACAACTGAACCAGTAACTTGATTGATACACATTCTGGACATTCATTTGTTTATAGATTAGAAGGCACATCACTTGTGAAGTAGAATTATATTGTCCTTCTTCATTCAAACTATCTAAATAATCCTAATAACCCAACGAAGACCATTTTATTCCATCACACAAGTGAAGACCAATGAGTACTCCCTTTGTTTTTTTTTTTTTTTTTTAAATTTCTTTGCCTTGCTTCAACTATTGTGACTGAATTTGCTAAAACTCTGCTGAAACAGCCGCACCAACAAATTGTAGAGTGTTTGGGAGTGTTCTTGTGAAAAGTTATTAGAAGCAAAAATACTTACATAAAAGCATTTGAAAGCCTTTAATAACGAAAAAGTAAATACATCTCAAAGGCTTACCTACAAGATGCTTTCCTTATCTATCAAATGCTTCTCTAAAAAACTCTGTATATGCTTTTTGATCCAGGACAATGCTTATGTAAACTTTAGCTAAACCGCTAGAAAGAACAGACAACCTGTCACCTAATTAACGTTTGAAAATGCCAATAGCACTTCCAATCTCAACACAAACAAACCGACACAGGTTAAATTCACTAGCTGATCCTTAATTTTATACAAAGAAAACAGTACGAGTCTCGTGACGATATGTTGAGAACGAAACTTCCGATCTAAATCAGACTGTAGCATGAATCTAAATCTTAAGCAGATGCAAAAGCTGACTTCGCTTTGCAAATGTGAAAACTTACGCAAAACAAGATAGATACGGACTATTCTCCTAAGTACCTTTTATGTAACAAGACCCAAACATTCGAATGATTTTACCTTTCTGGCGTTGTTTTCTCGGTAGCCAAGCAGATATAGAAGAAATGGAAAGAAAATAGTTTACCTTCTATAATTGTAGTTTGGAGTAAGGAAAAGAGCGCTTTCTGGAACTCTGCATTGTAGAGTAGTGCAGTGCGGGAGGCTTTGATGCCAAAAGAGGCTTCGTCTCCTTTAAATTACGCTTCTGCCACTGCTTACTGCTTGCTGCTTTCTCCTGACATAACAACGTGGAAATTTGCAGTTTTTCTTGTTTTTAATAATTGGCTTTTGAAATTGGAAAAATAAAATATTATTAAAAACAATTAACCAACTCTGCTCTAAATTCAACAAAATTAATCATGCAAAGTAATCATACCAAATTATCTATATGTAAATTATATTTGAAATTAAAAATAGAATAAGTCTAAAAAACTTGAATCCAAAAACTCTACACCGAAAAAATGCTAGACACATACGGATGGCACAAACCCAACCCAACCATACATAACACCATCCGAATATTTCTCTAACAATTATCGACAATTTTCAAGGACAAAAATAGAAAATAAGGTAACTAAATTGATCTTTATACAATTGTCTTTAATTTGGTATGTATTTTAATAGGATTTGATGACTATTTTGGCCTGAAAAAGTAAAAGAAACCAAACTGTTTTTGGAATGAAATCTAAACTATTTTTCGAAAAATTGATTGTTTTCGATTATCTTTCTGTACATATGCATGCATGAATCAATATTGATTGTATTGTGGTTGAATTTGTGGCCAAAAAATGCACTTTTTTTTTCAAAAAAATGCTTTAGGTAATGTCACACAAAGCTGCATGACATGACTTCTTAGCAATTTTGACACCAAAATCGCCTGTTTTGGGCTTTTTGTCTTGTACATATAGCATCACAGAATTAGAAATACCTTTTAGACTAGAAATTTGGGGTTAGATATGAGATTTTGCAATAGATTGGAAGTTAAAAGAGTTTAGGGGTGAATTAGTAAGTTTCCAGAACTTGTGTGGTCTGCACATGATTCTCCTTAGGAGGTTTATTTCATGCGTAGCGTAGGAAATAAAGATTCTTCATTTTCCCTTGTGCACTCCCGTGCACCTTAGACTACACTCCCATGCAGGTTTGAATGAAGAGAGAGATGGGGAGTTTAAGTGTTTTCTCACCCGATTTTATCCCATTTTCAACCAAGTTTCCTCTTGTTTTCAAAGCTCCCAACCCTAGAGTTGATTTGCAACAGCCAACAACTCCTAATCCAGCTAGAGAAGAAAGAACTAGATAGAAAGTGATTTCAGCAGCCATGGCAAGAGGTAAGTGTTTCTTTGCCTCTTCCTTGAGTTTCTCAGCATGTATGTGATATTGTGTGCTATATGTTGTGTTCTTAGCATGCTTATGATTGATGTAAATGTGATTATGTGTTGATATGATAAAGAGGAAATGATTATGATGATTATTCTCACCCATGAACTTGTTTGATACATGGATGTGTGAGAAAATGCTTATATGTGGAGATTTGATGGTTGATTTGGGAATGATGTATTATTGGTGAAATTGAAGTGTGTTTTGGTGTTATTGAAGAGCTGGAAATGCATATTAGTGATTAATTTCATATTGGTAGAGCTTTGGTGTGGAATCTTGCAAGTTTCAGGCAAGTGTTGCCTATGTAGAGTAGGACACATGCTCGTGTGCTCATAGGTGCACGCCCGTGTGCTTGTAGATGCACACCTGTATGCCTTGCATTTGTAGGATACACGCTCATGTGCACGAAGTGTGCACGACTTCATGTGAAGGGGACACGACTGTGTATGTGTTTAGTTCATGAAATGCACAAAAATTCCAGAAGCTAGCACGACCGGCTGCATGGCCGACACACGGTCTCGTGTGTCTTCACACACGCCCATGTGTTCACTTCCTACACACTCGTGTGTTTGTCTTGCACGCCCGTGTGTTTGTCTTGCACCCCATGTGCCTTGCCAAGCACGCCCGTGCTCAAGCCAATTTTCTAGGAAATGATATAAAACAAAGTATAAAGCATGGGAAACCTTTCTAATGACTATAAAGCATTATATAAGGCTAAAATGAGATAAAATAATGTTGCATAAGCATTACATAGCATGACATGGCAAGACATCAGCATAAAAAGGGATCAAGAGATCCGAATACAATAGTTATTCAGCATTCAGAACCTGATATATGGGTAAGTTGTTTTTGGTGAACTCGAGAGGGTATATATGGGATTTCAACCTTCTGATTGTGGTCAGATCGTTCCATTTTTAGCTTATTAGTCCAAGGACTAATATGTTATATTTTCAACTTTATAGCATTTCGCTAAACTATTCAGCCCACATGGCCAAGACGTCGAATCTTTGTGTTCATAAGTCTGATCAGCACAGTAGGTATCTTCAGATACATAGAGATTCAGATGCATACATAGTCAGTGTTTTCTACATGATGTACTCAACATGATATGACACTTATTTCATGACATTAACTATTAATGCAATCAAGAGAACAACTTAAGCAATATTCAGAATAATGAGCAAGCGAATTGTATGAGTAATTAGGCCAAGGCTAGGTACGGTTTTCGTTTGCATGTTTGTTTGGGTTGAGGAAGTAGGAAATATTATTGGATGATTTTATCACTCATTCATTTCCTTCCTTCCTTTCTTACAGGTATGTTTGGTGTTGGTAAGGAGCGGGTAGACCAGGATTGATGGGAGAGGACTCCGATTAGTTTTTAGTTGGCCTAATGGGATTAATTGTAAATATGTATATACTCAGTTGTAATGTACAGAAGCATATGTATATATGTATATAGTTGTTTTGGCCGCCATTGTACTTTTAAAGTTTTCAGCCTCCACATGCATATATATTTGTACAATAGCAGCTTTCTTTTCCTAGGATTCCTATCACGTATACTAGGCTTTTCAGAATATTAATAACAGTAAAGAATTAAATGAGCAACAGGGGTATGCGTGGCAGCGGGTCCTATAGTACATGCATTTTAGAATGCAAAGTTGTCATTGATTTTTCATTAGAAGTTGTTGAAACCAATCAATTCATGCAGCTTGACAGTTGCACAAACAAGTTCATGAAAGGGGACTTTGCAACTTTTTAAAGTTGTTGGATGTGTGTGTCACACAGATTGGGAGAGTTTGCAAGTTTTTAAAGGAGGGAGTTTTGATTGTTTTTTAAAAGTTTGGGAGTACTAGTTTATGTGAGAATTGATAAGCCTTTTTTTGATATTCTTACTCTAATAGTTGTTTTAATACTATCCAAACATATAAGGGTTTTTTTCATTATTTTTAAGTTCAGGGGCTTTTTTGATAGTTTTTAGTATGAGTTTTTTGATATTTTCTTTATAAAGATTTTTTAATACATAGTTTTCAAATTTTTAGTTTGTTTTTCAAATAAAACATTCATTATGATCAATATCATATTTTTTGTGGGTTTTTGTAAGACCCGCCGCCACGAGTACCCCTGCTGTTGAAAGATACTGATCTTTTATTAATTAAACTGGAAATCTGGGTACCCGAGACGGGAATCCTACGAAAAAGAAAGAAATCTGCTACTATACACTGTAAGCGGAAGCTGAAACTGATACTGAAATATACAATGAGCCCAAACTGGCTTTTCATTATTGTATAAATTGTTTCTGTACATAGATATATACATCTGGATACATACAAGACCTCACAGGTCCAAAACTGAAAATAAAATACATACTGGTAGTGTGTGTGGGGTCCTCCTTGCCAGCCTCAATCCACCCGCTCCTCGCCAGCAGCACACGGACCTGAAAAGGAAGGAAGAATGAAAGGGATGAGTGATAAAGATCACCCAGTAAGCATTCCTTACTTCCCTCGACCCAAGCAAGCAACAAACAAGGGCACACATACCTGGTCGGCCCTATACATGCATCTATGCGCTTGCGGGTGCTGATTCTGATTACTGATTTCTGATTACTGGTTTCTGATTATTAATTAGTCATGCCATAATATATGCATAATGACATGCTGAGCTGGAAACTGAAACTGACTGATGATGCATGCATCTGTCTATCTGAATCTGAATGTACCCGAAGGTACCTGCTGTGCTGATCAGGCTGATGAACACAGGGATTCGGCATCTTGGCCAAGTGGGCTGAAAATTCTAGCTACTGGCTAGAAAACTGAAACTGATCTGCTGATATGCTGCTGAGCTGACTGACTGGTGTCAGAGAGCTGGGTCCCACAGATGCCCCCTCGAGTTCACCCCAAAACTGAAACCCATACATTGGGTTCTGACTGCTGAAATCTACTGAATTCGGATCCCTGGATCCTCATTCAGGCTACATGCTATGCTATGCATGCTTATGCATCTGTTCTTAGCTGAAATCTGGATTATCTGATGATTATTAGGCCTTGGATGGATTACCAAACCTTTAACAATTCATTTCTACCTTTTTCTGGAAAATCTGGAAGACACACGACCGTGCAAGGAAGGCACACGGTCGTGCATGCAGAACACACGGCCGTGCTGGGCAAGGGCACACGGGCGTGTGCCCCAGCACACGGGACCGTGTGCTGGCCGTGCGTCTGGGCGTGTGTGCTTTTGGAATTTCTGGGCCATTTCATGCAAAGATGGGACACACGGCCGTGTCCCTCAGGACACACGGTCGTGTCCCTGCGTTTCCTGCCCGTGTGCACCTCTTGCACACAACCGTGTCCTTGCAAGAACAAGGGCACACGGGCGTGCTCTTGCGGGCACACGGGCGTGCTCTTGCGGGCACACGGTCGTGTGTCTTGTTCTGCTCAGACATGGTTCGTCTGAAACGCGCTGGAAACCAACTGATTCTCAACCAAACTGAAATTAACTGAAAACATGCATAAATGGCACTTCAATATACACACATCAATCATCAATCATCAATTTCAACATCCATCCATTGTTATTGATTCCACCATCAATGCCTCAAGTTTTCTCACACTACACTCACACAGCAAAGCATGCATGGTTCTGGGCGGAAAATAAGCATAGCAATCAACATATAATCATCATCTCATCATCATATACACATGCAAGCATAGCATCTCAAGCTGGGAATGGAAACACACGTTTCCATCCGCACCAAACAAGCTGGGAAACTGAAAGAGAGAGTAAGAAACACTTACCTCTCGACATGGCTGCTGGAAGCTTAATCTCGCGTCTAGGGCTGTGAGCTGCTGAAAGAAGAAGAGAAAACTTGGCTGAAACGGTGAGAAATGCAATAACTCTCATCTCTCTCTCTCTTTTAATCCCACCTGCACGGGCGTGCAGGCTTGGCGCACGGGAGTGCGCCTGGGAAAATGGATAGAATCCATTTCCCGCGCTTCGTATGATTAAAACCTCCCTAAAGGCATCATACGAAGGCCACATAGCCCTGGAAAACTACTATCTCACCCCTGAACTCTACTAGACCCCCAATCTATCTCTGAATTTTATTTCTAACCCCAAAACTCTACCCCTAAGGGCTTTCTAAAACTCTGGGATGCTATAGTTTTACTTTAAAATATTTTGACGTATGACTTTTGAATTTTTAATAAGTTTTGTTTTTAATAAGACATGTATTTTGATGTTATATTTATTAACATTTTGTCCATGAATTTTTTATTTTTTTTGATTTTATGTAAAGTAAAAAATAGAGAATTGAAGTTAGGTGTGAGAGATTTCCAATTGAATGTCATTGTAAGATGCCAGTCACTTCTAAATGCACAAAAGATATCATGTCAAGTATTAGGTTCACTTTGATAAAGAGTCAGTTGAATTAGTTTGAGTCATCATGTTTTAGACACTTGTTAGAGTTACTTGATAGCAAATTTAGTGGTGTCTTGATGCATTCACTCATCCAGAGGTCGCTGGTTAATGAAACAATGACAAGAAATTTTGATTTAGGATTAATGAGGTTGATGTACAATTCAGCCTTAGAGTTCACTCGTATCACCAGACTATGATTCAATGCTAGTTCCATCAATGCACTTATCATCAAACCCTTTACGCAAGAGCATTTGATAGATATCACAAACAAATGGGATAGTATTATACTCAGTCGATTGGATCGATTTGAGAATCATTTAAAAGGGCAATTACATTACATAAAGGAATAACAAAGTGAAATGCAACGACAACTATTACGAATGAAGAATCGACTCAATCTAATCAAGGCTCATTCTGCTTACAAGGTTAGTATGATGGAAGTAAATATATTGGTTTTCAGTTATTTCACTATAAAATGTTTCAATTAGATATTATTCATCATGCTACAAGAAGCGATGGTTGATGAGGGTTCTTGTGTTAAGGGTGACGAGTCAGAAGACAATATACATAATGCAGTATGTAACAGTTGATAGTTAACATCTGTGCTTATAATGTATCGATGTTTAATTGACTTTTTTTTTTTTTTGTGTGTGTTGTAATCAATTGACAGGGGACCGACGTTCCATCTAAGGCAAACCTTTTTCACCTCCAAACAACCTGCTCTAAATGAGGTATATAATAGTTTTTTTGTAACATTTGTGTTTGTAATGTTAATATATTTAACTAACTATTTTTTGTGATGTAGGCAACTAACATCCAAAACTACTTTAGGCAAACCTTGCCACTTTAGAATAGGCTATGCAAGTTGGGGAACATAAATTTTTATTTATCAAATTTGTTATCGTGATGAATTCATATTATTTGACCTTCTTTTTTCATGTTGTAGTTGACTGATATCTGACTTGACTCTATTGATGTCCTTTCATAAGGAGACCTTACCACCTCAGAACACCCTACACAGGATGAAGTAAGTAATAATGGATTTTTGAAAACCTTGTTTATAATTTATTAAGAGTAATTGACTTTAACTTTTCCGTGTTGCAAGTAGTTAATATCTCGATTAATATAGTAAATGTTCCATCTCAAATAGATGGTAATACCTGACCAATAACCCTTAGAAGGATTAGAAATATATCTATAAGATTATTATGTCTATACATTACTATATATTTGCAAGCTTGAATCTATGTAATATTCGTTGTAGAAAAAAACGGTAATTTTAAATGAGATAATTGAGTTAATGTCTTTAGAAGTCAAACGACCAACTCAAGGCGCTCAAGGAGTAGTAAGTAACCATGTATTATAAACTTTTCTAATTTTATCATTTATGTATAGGTATTTGATATTTGAATAACTATATCATGTAACAAAATGACATATGAGAATCGATCAACGCCGCTTAGAATACTGGGGTCAATGTGTACCTCTCAAGATGATAATCCAGATGCTAGATCAACAAATCTTAAGGTATATGAGAATCTAGTTTGACGTATAAAGTTATTTTGTATTTACTGATACTATTATGAGAATGTTGTCCAATATAACGTATTCTTATCATTATATCAGATTGTACGCACCATACACAATCGGGTGGTGAGGAAGGGTCCATATAAACGTAGTTCATTCACTAACCATAACAATAAAAAGATTCGTCCACCAGTAGTCAAATCAATCTTACAATCCTTGGATTGCAAGAATAACGCTAAAGGAACAGACACATGGGATGTGTTTGGTATGGGAGTTGCATTGAAGAACCTTTTTTGGAAAATAGTCATTGAACCAAAACATTGGTTAATTGACGAGGTTAGTTCATTGTCTATAACACATCAGACCATTTTTAGCATGATAACACCTTTATAGCTAATATATATTATTTTGTATACAACACGTAGATGCATTTTTGGTGATCCTTCGACACCATCAATATGATAAAATGAAAAAGGTTAGACAAAATTGTACCACAATTCATACATTTTTTTGTAAGGTATCTCCATTTTAAGTTTAAAGAATTTCAAGATGCTCTTGATAAATATGTGTGTTCGGGCATGTACAAGTCATTAATTGAAGGTACTACACACTCAATCGCATTTTTCAAGTCATGAAATAAGGTGGATAAGGTATGCACATAATTTCATATTTAATTGAATTTATGATTATTTTTGACATAAACACTAATATTAATCTCTATTTCACCATAATATTATAAAATATCAATTAAATCTTATATGATAAAATATCAATATACCCCTAATCATTTAACCTAAAATGATAAATAATCAATTAACCCTTCTATATTATATAAATTTTTATTTTATCATAACATTGTGAAATGTTAATTAAATCCTAGATAATAAAATATCAATATATCCTTGACATAATAAATAATAATCAATTAAACATTTTATGTTATATAAAACTTATATTTCACTTTAATATTATAAAATATCAATTAAATCTTATATGAGAAAATATCAATATACCTTTAATATTTCATTTCACCCCTTTCATTTATAATAATAACTTTGTAACCCTAAATTCAACGTTAATTAAGTTTAAACTTAAATTTGTATGAAGACCTAAATAACTGATTTTCTTTTTTCAAATTTGAATAAAAAAACTTTGTTTGTTTCAAATATGATATGTGTTCTTTTGATGTAAAAAGATGATTTATATAAAAATTTGAAAAGTGTAAATATAATCGTGATTATAAAAGATAAAATTGGTATAAATAATATTATAATTAAGAAAATAAAAAAATATGTTTATTTTGACTGAATTGTAAAATGGTATAGTTAATTATTTTTAATAATTTTTTTTTATTTTGATTAATTATTCTATTTTCATTTTAATTAATTTGCTGAAGTCCTCCCTTGAAAGGTATAATACAGATTGAAATGACTTATATACCCTTTCTCGGAATTTAGACTGCGAAGCGAAGCAGTGTCCGGTTAACATATCCTTCGGATATTTTAGTAAATAAGACACACAGAAATTAAAAAAGAATTATATTTTTTTAAAAGGAGAAAATAAAAATAAAATGAGAACTTGGAAAGCAAGCGATGCCAGTCTGACAATTTTAAGGCTCTCTAAAACCCTGTGTCTGTCAATCTCTCGCGCTCTGTAAGCTCAATAATGGATATCGATTTCAAAGAATACCAATTGAGTTGTGAGCTGCGAGGCCACGAAGACGATGTAAGATCTTCATTAACTGTTTTTACTTCTCCTTGTTTTCAAATTTTTTATATATTTGTTTTTACATTCACGGACTAAATATAACAGATTCAATCACTCAACCAATTCTCAGTGTCTGAAGATGCTTTAGTTTTCTTCTTACTCATCAAACTCTAGCATGTATCTAAATTGTAAATTAATCGAGTCGAGTTGACTATGGATTTTGTCTAGAATCGATCCAATTGGCGTTTTTGATAATTTTTCAGGTGCATCAACAGATAACCCTATTAGATTTTATTTTTTTTTTTTTGAGTTATGTGCGTTGTTTTACGGTGTATGTCTTAAAAATGACAGCTAATGTTTCCAAATTAGCGGATCTTTCAAGTTAAAATTGTAGTAAGCCCACTATGAATGGTATTCGCAGTGTTTTTGAAACTTTAAAACCAGAGTTATTTGATTGCATGAATAACGGGTTTGTGACATGTTTGAAAAATTGGGAATTACATTAGTTGAATTTGTTGTTGATCAGGATGTGTTTGTACTAACACTCATATAATTGCTTGAGATTTGTATATTTTATTAACTGATTAAATAAGGGTATGCTGAATTAGGTTCGTGGTATATGTGTATGTGACAATGTGGGTATAGCAACTTCATCAAGAGATAAAACTGTGAGGTTCTGGTCTTTAGATATGTCAGACAAGCGAAAACATCTTTCTTCTAAAATACTGTGGGGCCATACAAGTTTTGTTGGTCCATTGGCATGGATTTCACCGAATGAGGAATATCCGGAAGGTGGACTTGTGTCAGGTGGGATGGACACAATGGTCTTGATTTGGGACCTGAGAACTGGAGAGAAAGTGCAATCTTTGAAGGGTCATCAGTTGCAAGTCACTGGTATCGTATTGGATGGCGAGGATATTGTGTCATCTTCTGTAGATTGGTAAGCTTACGGTTCTGAAGATTTTTATAAATGACACAATTTTCCTTTTCTCTCTTTGGAGTAGGTTATAGTAGTCTTAATAAGCTGTTTTTTTTTTCACCTATCTGTTTTATGTTGATTCTGATATCTCAAAATTTGGGAAGCTTTAGCACTGCTCTGCTAGATGTAGTTCATTTAACCAATTATTTATTTGCTTATAAACAAGTGATGTTGTTTTACATGCTCTCTTTGGCCAAATTTAGTGGAGGCACTATTACCTTACTGTGCATAGCATATGTGTGTGATAATGCTGAATTGTTAAACTGCTGTTTTTTAATACAATACAATCACTTTTGTTGCTGGGATTTTCTTTTGCAGTACTTTGAGAAGGTGGAGAAATGGTCAACTTGTTGAGTCTTGGGAGGCACATAATGCACCAATCCAAGCAGTTGTAAAGATGCCTTCTGGCGAGCTTGTTTCAGGTCTTTATTTTTTATTACTGAATATATATTTTTTTTAATTAAAGTTTGAGTAGATACTATCCAATTTGTGCATTATTTTTTCTTATTCTGTGCACATTGTCTCAAAAATCTTTTTGGTTAATGTATTAGAAAAATTATCTTAGAGTTCAGAGATAAAGACGAAGAGATAGATAAACAGAAAGGATAACAGAAGTAGAATGCAACCAGCAACTCATTAAAAAATTATGTGAGAACAGAAAGAGAGGGAGAAAGAGCCTTAAAGCAGAGTTCTTCCCCTTATTTTGAATATTATTTCTTTACTTTTACACTGACCACTTAGAACCCTTTATTGTGTTTTTCAAAACTTGGAGAATAATAAAAAGATTAGTCAAGATACAAATGCTTCCTATTATGATGAAATAAAAAAAAAATCTTGAAACTCTATTTGAAATATTTTTTAACAAAAAAGTTGTTCAAAATAAATCATTGGTTCAGTCTTCATCATGTAAAACCTCATATGACTAAGTCAGTTACATTAATTTAAAGGCTTGATCAATTGATGCGAATCTCACTCCCTGTGGTCTTCTAGAAACTGCAGATATGATTGGGTCTTCTTACTTGCATTCCCTGATTTTGATATGGAAGTTCTGATTAACTGCTATCTAGCATTTGAGCTAAACGACTTTGTAAGTGCATATTGGGTGTTGACTTTACGTTCTACGACATTTCAGGTTCAAGTGATACAACACTAAAACTTTGGAAAGGAAAGACAAGTGTACACACTTTTGCTGGGCATACAGGTTTTCCTACTTTTCTTTTGCTACATCTTGATAGTATATTTTTGTTATGTATTCATGTTTATTTGTTTCTATCTTTGAACTGTCTAGAAAGATATTGTGCTTCTCTTTTCATATTGACTGGATGTTAGTCAATGTTCTTACTAGATATTGTTCACAATATTTTAGTGTTTTGTGAATGGACACATTTTGTTCCTACAATTACTGCAACAATATACTAGCACTGCATTTGTTTCATAAATTGCCACTACTATGATGTGCCTCTCAAATATCAATTCAATATGTCTTGTTGCAAGATGGCTAATATTATTTTATATGTTTACTTATGCACACATGTTCTATGAGCCTGAGGGTCCATCTTGACACTAGAGAATGAGGTCACGGTTTTATCTATCTTTGGTGCATTATTTACCAAAAAAGGAAAAAGATGGTCTAAATCCTTTCATTAATTTGTGCAGATACAGTTCGAGGTTTGGCAGTGATGCCTGGTGTTGGAATTCTTTCTGCTTCACATGATTGGTGAGAAGGGTTTTTGTTTTATTTTTCTTTTGTTATTTCCCAGAATTGATGGTTCTTGATGGAGTATTCATTTTAATGTTCTTTATTTGACTTTATATTCACTTCATTCATCAGTTACTGAGCAAAGATAAGCTGGTATATTATCTATTATCAGATATATGAGCCAGGCTACCTCCTGGTGAAATTAGTTGGTTTGTATGAGTTTTATGCATGAATTTTCTTTTTCTGTTTTCTCAATTTTGCACTTGAATATTTCTTAATTTTCCATTTAATAGTCTTGCATATCAGTGATATTATTATAAGACAGTTTATCGTTTGCATCAGTTCTATCAGATTGTGGGCGCTTACTGGCCAAGTTCTAATGGAGATGGTTGGTCATACTGCCATTGTCTATTCAGTTGATTATCATGCATCTGGTCTTATTGTCAGTGGCAGTGAAGATCATTTTGCTAAGATCTGGAAAGGTGATTGCTTTTGATATTTGTGCTTGTCTTGTAATATGCTCTTGTGCTTTATGGCTCTTCTTTTTGCCATAGTTGTGATCTAATTAAGCATTTTATATGTTAAACATTGTTAGTAGGCATCAGGTTGTTAAGAATTGTTATATTTAACATCGGTAACTGCCATCAGCTTTTCTGTATCCTTGAAGGCCAAATATTCTTGCCATAAATCTTGCATAGATGATATGGAAATTGTTATTTCCTACATGAAGAATCATGTCTTGTTGCAGATGGAATCTGTGTTCAGAGCATAGAGCACCCTGGTTGTGTTTGGGACACCAAATTTTTGGAAAATGGGGATATTGTGACAGCATGTTCTGATGGAGTTACACGCATTTGGACTGTGCATCCTGATAAGGTTGCAGATTCTCTTGAACTTGAGGCATATGCTTCAGAACTTTCTCAATATAAGCGCAGCAGGTATTGTCATCAATCAGTGGCAATAATACCTTAATATAGGCATCATTCATTATGAAGATAACAACCTATAATCATCCTTAAGTAATAATTCATAATGTATGTGATGTTCTATTCTACGACCCTTTTTTTCTTTAACAATGTAAAGTGTTTTATTTGGATGATTACTACCTTTTCCCTTACAGTGAATTATCTTTATATCTTTGAATGCTCTCTTTCATATAATCTGTTGTTTGAACTTTTATGACTATTGGCAAGTAATTGCCAGTTGATCAATTTAGGAATTGAAAACTTTTTTCCTGTAGCTTTTGCCTGATAAACTTATTGTGCCTTTCTGTTTGTAATAGGAAGAGAGTTGGTGGATTGAAATTGGAAGAATTACCTGGGCTTGAAGCCTTACGGATTCCAGGTTTGCTTATAAGTGGCTTTAAAACATTTGAAACAATGTTAACATTATTCAATTGATTCTTTTGATCTTAGAAAAATAATGATGCTTCAGTTGCTTGCATTTAGAAATCTTTCTTCAATGGATTAAGTTGAATGTTAATTTTGAAAGACCTTTCTCTTTCTTTCATTTAGAAATCTTTCTTCCTTTTTTTTCAATGAAACACATTGTAAATATGCTTGCATTTCTTGTAATGGTTTCTATATAATGCTTCAATGCAAGGTAAAATTATCTGCTGTGATGATAAACCTAGAAAGTTAGGCATGACAATTATAGCAAGTAGTAGAGAACTATATCTTTAGATGCATGTATTCAGTTTATTGAATGTCTGTAAAGTTCAGTTACTGAAGTTTAAGAATATTATCTTGTTAAAACTGTTGCAAGATTTATATGTTTTTCAGGAAGCAGTGATGGCCAGACGAAAATTGTCAGAGAAGGGGACAATGGTGTAGCATACTCATGGAATAGAAGAGAACAGAAATGGGATAAAGTAATCTCAATTTTCATCTAGCCTGTTTTATCTATTTTCTTCATCATATTATTCTTTACGTGACCTCACTGTTCACTTCTTTTTCTCTTTCTCATTATTTGTGCTGTTGCATATTGAGTTTCTTTTCCATTCTAAATGCTGCTCATTGCTATTGCTTTCTTGGTAGTGAAGTTTATAGTTGGTTATTAATTCGACTTTTAGATTGGTGAAGTTGTTGATGGACCAGATGAAGGCATGAGCCGGCCAATTCATGATGGAACTCAATATGATTATGGTTATAATTTTACTCTTCCTGGAAGCTTCTTGTTTTAGATTTATTTTTATTCTTTATGTATTCTTAAATGTAAACCGTGTTCTTTTTGTTACACAGTTTTTGATGTTGATATTGGAGATGGGGAGCCTATCCGTAAGTTGCCCTACAATCGTTCAGGTATGTTTGTTATTTTTAGCCTTATATTCCATGTAGTTATTTGATTGCCATTACTTATTCATTCATCTCTCCTTACCTCAAAGTTTGTGGCATGAATCTTTTGTTGTTGCCTAAGAACCTATTTCTCTTCTTGTCCTGGGGCTATCACTCTTTCTAGTCCATATTATTATGCTGCTCAGAAAACAGAGCTAATGGAAATTAATTGAACAAAGATTTCCTTTGCAATTGCTGTTGATACAAAGTTTTTTTGTTTACAAGTTGAGATATGGGACAATTATGTTGGTATGGAAATTTTTTATTTATGCTATAAGTTGTATTATACGTGTTATAATGTTGTTTAGTCTAATTATTTCAGGATTTAGTGTTTGTCTTATATTTCTAATGTTATATAACATGATGGTAGCTTGCGCCATTACTTGTGAAAATTCAGATTTTGATTTTTCTCTGATCATGGTTGCTGAGTTACCTCAGAGATTTGGCACATCTGTTGATTAGTTATATTTTCTGTTTTGCTGGCCTGCTTTTCATTCTTCAAATCTAATTGTGCTGTATATTTGCACTCCATAACATGTCTTTCTTCTTGTATGTGGTTATGTTTGTTTATTTGTTTAGGGTTCCGACTTCAGCAAAGTTGGTCTAGTTTTTGGCTTGCATTCAGTAAATGATCTCTGCATAGCAGTTCATATTATAATTCTACTTTCCTTTTAATTGTTTCTGTTTTAAGCATGGTTCTGGATCTTCAAGCATCCTTTGCCCATCGCTTACCAAAGTACTCAATATTTGAGTGTTGTGATTTAATTTGTTGCCTATTGAGATGAATTATTTATGTCTTTGTTAATCACATAAATGATTATTGAACTTCCAGATAATCCTTATGATACTGCTGATAAGTGGCTTCTCAAGGAGAATCTCCCTCTGACCTATCGACAGCAAATTGTAGAGTTTATACTGCAAAATACTGGCCAGAAGGACTTCACCATCAATCCATCATTTCATGATCCTTACACTGGCTGTAAGTAAATTGGGGATTTGGTTCCTTGAATGAACTTTGGAGGTTATAGTCATTTTCACTTGGTTAATATGGATTTGTTTGTCATTCCAGCAAGTGCTTATGTACCTGGACAGCCTTCAAGCATGTTTGGTATGTATGTATTTATTGTAAAAGAAAATTCTACTATTGTCAGTATGCATTGGTGCTATTGTTGGTCTTCATCACCAATGCCAGCGAAACCTGTTATTGGTATGTATGTATTTATAAGCTCTAATATATTTCGTGATATTGGATATGTTACAGCAATGCCAGCAAAACCTGCCTTCAAGCATATCCCAAAGGTATTATCCCACAGCTTCTTGTTAACAAGATCTATTATTTGTTAGTCAAAAGGTCTAGGATGCATGTTTGGTATGAATTTTCATGACTGGTTTCTGTATATTTTATGGTTAGAAAGCTTGTAATAAAAAGCATTTGACAGATCATGACTGTGTCCATGTTTCCTTCATATATGTATAATCATAATCTTCAACCCAGAAACATTTGACTTACTAAATATTATTACTGATAGATTTGGAAGGTGCAACCTCCCTTGTTATAAATCACAGGTTTTCACTCTAGTTATTATTGTTTGTATATGGCAGGCTCATTATATGTGAATCCAATTGCAGCATGAGATGATTGCATAAATTTTTCTTACTGTGTTGTTGTTAAATCCTGAAATTCAACATAGTTTCTCCGTCTATGTGTCAGTGTATCTGTGTGTATGCTGTATTGAAAGTTGTGTGTTCCTTAGCCAGATCAACATAGTTGAAATCTAGGTTTAGATGGGTTTTCTTGATGAGGTCAAAGGTTCTCACCTGTGTACCTAACAGAATTCTGTTATTCACTGATGCATTTTAGCATTTGTTACCCTGGTGCAAATCTCAGTTGTTTGCTGATTCAATTTAAAGATTGGATTTTCCTGGAATCACTTTTGTTGATATACTTTATGTTTCCAGGTTTTGCTTTTTCTCTCTTCTTCTATTCATATTTTATCTTTGTTTTTCCAGAAAGGAATGCTTGTTTTTGATGCAGCTCAGTTTGATGGCATCCTTAGAAAGATTACTGAGTTCAACAACACTTTGTTGACTGATACAGTAGGTTTTTTGTATGTTCGAAATTTTCATGAGTTATCTTTTCTGATTTGGATCTTTTTTCATTAGATTTCTGGCTTTGTCATTGTTGTTCTTTTTTCTTTTTCTTTATATTCTCCTGTAAAATAATCTGGTTGGACAATATTTTGAAGGAAACAAAGAACTTGTCCCTGACAGAGCTCGAGATGTCCCGACTAGTGGCTATTGTTAAAATTTTGAAGGACACATCACACTACCATTCTAGTAGTTTTGCAGATGTTGACGTTTCTTTGTTGCTGAAGTTGCTAAAATCCTGGCCAGTGACAATGATATTTCCAGGTCAGTATGTAGGAATTTTCAGTTATTAGTCTATGCTTCTTTATACAATTTTCCTACTTTGTGTTACTGAATTCAGGATGCAGTAAATCTGTTCATTGTCATTAATGTTGGAGTATAAATTGACCTTTTTAAGCTTGTTGCCTGTGAAAACAGTCTGATATATATTTTTTTAAGCGTTTTAAGGTGCACTAATTTTTGATTCTCGGTTAACATTGTGCCTTCTCATGCAGTTATTGATATTCTGAGAGTAACTATCCTGCATCCTGATGGGGCAAGGACACTTCTCAAGCATGTTGAAAATCCAAATGGTATTGAACCTAGTGATTTACCCCATAATTCATTTCTTTTACTCTAAAAATTGATTTTCTTTTTTCAATTTTATGAAACATTTTAGTTATGTAATATGTTTGCTACTATATTTACTCTGAAGTGTTTATCTTTAACCAGATGTGCTAATGGAAATGATTAATAAAGTCACCACAACTCCTGCACTTCCTGCAAATCTTTTAACCAGCATCCGTGCTGTGACTAATCTGTTCAAGAATTCTTCCTACTACAACTGGCTACAAAAGCATCGCAGTGAGGTATGCTTCCCTTTTCTATTATTATGTTTGTAGTTTATGTTATATCTACAAACATGGTAATGATTGCTTCTGAGTTGACTTGTAGATGCCTTGAGAGACTAGAGATTATATAACTCAACAAACAAGATATTTTTCAAATACTTATATCCTAAATAACTGTCATTCATTGGAGCAGGTCCTCCAGACAAATTTCTGGGTTTCAGTTTAACTTGTTCTGATACAACTGATTGTATTTTGTTTTTGCTTTTTAATTTTGCAGATTCTTGATGCATTTTCAAGCTGCTCTTCATCTCCCAATAAGAATTTGCAGTTGTCTTATTCCACCTTGATACTCAAGTAAGCATTCACTCTATGATATACGCATCTTTTCTGAATATTTTCATTCTTATCATTTCATAATGATCCTACTAAAATTGCTATTGGTTTTCCACGGGCTATTAACTTACCATGGTCTACACTGTTGTTCTGTATCTCACAGTTATGCAGTGCTGTTAATTGAAAAGAAAGATGAAGAAGGCCAATCTCATGTTCTTTCAGCAGCTCTTGTGGCAAGTGTTATTTTCTGGTTTTCTGATTTATTCTTTCTTCTATAAATTTGTTATCAAGACGATGAAGACGCATTTTCACTTCCCATTTTAAGGTGGAAATTATAATTTTCAATGATAGGTTTTCAGAGACTGGTTTTCATTAACTTTGCTTCTCACCTTTATTGCCCACAGATTGCTGAAGAGGAGAACATAGAAGTTGATTCGAAATTCCGGGCTTTAGTTGCCATTGGATCTCTTGTGAGTTCCTATAACTTATATTTACCTACGGGCTCATCAGTGATGAATATATATATATATATCTAAAGTTTCAGGAAATACCTTGCTCTTGCTAATATCTACTGTGAACTTCCTATTATATTAATTAGTAATGTTTTTCCTGCAATTCCTAAAATAGATGCTTGAAGGTCTCGTGAAAAAAATAGCACTGGACTTGGATGTTGGAAGTATTGCCAAAATTGCTAAGAATTCTAAAGAATCAAAGATCACTGAAGTTGGAGCTGACATTGAACTGTTAACAAAGAGTTGAATCTGTCAAGTCACTGGTTAACAAATTTTTTCTCAGGTAACTCATTTTGAAATGCATGCCTGAACAAATCTTTATCGATAAGTCAGCCTTTCTTTTTACACCCCCTTTTGTAGGACTGGAAAATGATCCGCATCCTGAAAAGATTGCCGAGATGGTGAGATCGCTGAGCGGCGGCTGAGGCTAATGATATGTTTCAGCAAGGATACAATGGTTGCATAAAGGATTAACAAATAGAGGGCATGCTATAGGATTGTAACATGTTTAGGACCTTTGTTAATTTTTGAAGTACCTCTGCAAAATGTTAAAAGCATGTATTTAGACCCAGATTATTTTCTCGTTTTATAGGATTCAATTTGTACCAACTTCTTGGATTTAGATTTAAGGCACTTGAAAATTGATCTAAACTTCCTAGAAATCACATATACAAGTTTCATTGACAGAACATAAATTTACTTCCATTTGGTATAGAACCTGTAGTCACTCCACAACAACATTCTATTCAACTTAATGTGAACATTTCTCTGCTTCAAGTGCCAGTGCCTTGGAGCAATTCTCTTCCCCAAACTGAAGGCAAAGTACTGAGGGAACTCCTTCAACTCCTCCAAACTCCGCCCCATCTCCACCACCAAAAACTCAAACTTAACCCTCAAGCTGTCCTCAATATTATACCCAAAAATGGCGGGCATTCTCCTGCAAATCTCTGCCGCTTCTTTGTGACTCAACCCTATGCTTTTCAAGAACTTCAATGTCATGCGTAACTTGTCCACTCTTGTGTTCAAAAGAAAAGCATTTAGTTTACTGGGTATGTTCAATTTCTTCAACCCAAGTTGCCTCAGATACTTGAGAGTTGGCTGAAGACAATATTCCACATCTGAAAGAAGAATGTCAGGGCAATTCACTATCAATCCGCGCCTTTCGGGGTTTGTAGCATGTAAATCTGTTATCAGGAAGTCAAAAACAGGCTCAATCTCAGAAGGGTCGAAGTTGATGGTGAAGAGCTGAGGGCATAAATATGCAATGCGCGATAAGTCACTGTCAAGAATGCCTCTGGATTTGAAAAAGTGTATGATTGAAAAGAGGTGGGTGACAACATCTGGAGAAGGTAGGTTGTGGGGTTTTGTGTTGGGATCTAGTATGCCAATGGCTTTGAGGTACCTGAGATTTTCTCGGTGGGAGGTTCTGAATTTGAGGTAAAGAGAAGGGTTTTGATAAGAGGAAGACGAAGAAAAAGAGTTTAGATTTGAGGTAATGGCGTGGGAGACTTGGGGAAGATGAAGAGAAAAAAGCATGGCTTTGCTTTTGCCTTTAACCGGAAATTGCGAGTGAAGTTTGTGTGATCGTTCTTCCGATAAATAGGATTGAAGTTGCTTGGTTTCTCCTTGCCCATGTCACCAATAGGATGGGACCCATTTATTAGTTTCTTAAAGGACCTAAAATTTGGCAGGCTTTAAAAACCAACAGAAATGATCCCTAGGGATACGACAAGTCGTCCAAAGAGGTAGAACCAAGTTGCAACGACAGAATGTTTTCCATTTCCTAGACGACTTGTCGGCATAATTTCCATTTAGATTCCAACTTAGAGGGCACTCTTTGACCAAGACGAAAACTTTATGGTTTCATCGTAATTTTCAAAAAGCGAGGATGTATTCGGAAATTTAATCATTTTATCAAACTATCAAGACATTACAAAATATCTGTCGCGATAAACTAACATCAATGGTCGTTATTTATTACACGACACAACACAACAGGGCACAGCAGAGTTAGTTCCTGAACTCCAACCTCTCCATTAATGGAAACTCTAAACTCATCTCTTCCCAGAACTCACTTCTTCAACGCTTCTTTACTTCACTACTCTGCATTCAACCCCCAACTTTATTCTGTCTTCAAACAACCGTCTCTTTCTTTCTCCATTTCTTGCAAGCTCAGAATTTCTCAAGATGTCAAGAAGAAAAATGAGGGTGTATCCAAGAAGATTGTGCTTTTCGATAGACAGCCACTTCCGTTGAAAAATGAGGAAGCTATGAGGAATGTTCAGGGAAAGAAAGGAGTTTTTGGGTTGGTTAAGAGGTTGCCTAGAAGGGTGTTGGCTTTACTGTCTAATTTGCCTTTGGCCATTGGAGAGATGTTTTCTATTGCAGCTCTTATGGCTCTTGGTATATTTCCTTGTAGTTTCTTTATTCTTTTATTTTTCCTTTTAGTTTTGTGTTCTCGCTTTTTTATATAAATGGTTTTTGTGAATTGTGATTAGTGAAATTGTGTACGAAGAAAATGTTCTAATAGCTGTGCGTTTTGAAGACTTTATGGTTATTGATTCAAATGGAAATTTATGTTTATAGGTGCCTATTTGAACCTATTTCCATTGGCATTTAAATGTTCTTGGAAAGTGTACTCTGATGCAATGTTTTTGGAAATTTGTCTTGTGTGTGCCATGCATTTGCAGGTACTGTGATTGATCAAGGGGAGACACCGGAATTTTATTTTGATAAGTACCCTGAAGATAATCCTGTATTGGGATTTTTCACTTGGAGATGGGTTCTCACTTTAGGATTTGATCACATGTTCTCATCACCCATTTTCCTAGGACTGTTGGTTCTCATGGCATTATCTCTCATGTCCTGCACTTACACAACGCAGATTCCCCTTGCTAAGGTTGCAAGAAGGTCTGATTATACTGCCATTATCATGTACTCTCCCAATGGAAATGAGTTGGGGAGGCTTTGCGTTAACACAACTATTTTAATATATGCAGATGGAAATTTTTACAATCAGCTGAGTCTATCCGGAAACAGGAATTTTCGGACACTTTGCCGAGAGCATCTATGCAGGATTTGGGTGTTATTCTTATGGGAGCTGGATATGAGGTCTACTATACTCTGTGTTCTTTAGTTGATATGAATTGTCATTTGAAACAAAATCAATGAACATATCTTAAATTTTGTGGGCAGTGATCCTCACCTTATGTCTTCTTTGAGTGCATTGTGCATTTACTTTTATCCTCAATCTATATTTGTTTTTCACCTTCTGTTTCACTTTTTATTCCTCATTCGGGGGTTCTTTATAAGAAAGACTTTCTTCTTATCATGCTTGAATTGGAAGAATATAGGTATTCTTGAAAGGACCATCTTTATATGCCTTCAAAGGGCTGGTTGGTCGATTTGCCCCTATTGGAGTGCACTTAGCGATGCTGCTGATAATGGCTGGTGGAACTCTTAGTGCAACTGGGAGCTTCAGAGGTTCAGTAATGGTTCCACAGGGGCTTAATTTTGTAATGGGTGACGTATTAGGCCCAATGGGTTTCCTGTCTACTCCAACTAATGCTTTCAATACTGAGGTTCATGTCAACAGATTCTACATGGACTACTATGACAGTGGAGAGGTAGGTCATTTTGTACTTTCTCTAACAATCCATATGGGGAGAGGGAACCTTATAGCATGAGTTCGAATTGACTTGTGTCAAAGACTTTATATGGCTAAAATCTTGAGAGAAATTTGCTTTGTTGACTTCCATATTTATATTTTTTCCTAAAAAGATGAAAGAAAAGCAAATAAATTGCTACAAGTGAGAACATGTGTATCTCCATTAAAATTAAACTATCAAGCCTTCTCACTGTTATTTAAAAATTAAATTATGTCCATTATCAAGAACATTTCTTCTCAGTTTTTATAGTTTGGAATTCTTAGAAAAGGTTGATTTTTTGCTCATTTCTGAATTCTTTTTTTTTTTTCTTTTTTTTTGTGGTTTATATGATAGGTAAAGCAGTTCCACTCTGATCTTTCTCTATTTGACCTTAGTGGGAAGGAGGTATTGAAGAAAACAATTAGTGTAAATGACCCTTTAAGATATGGTGGGATCACTATATACCAGACAGATTGGAGTTTTTCAGCACTGCAGATACTTATGAACGATGAGGGCCCTTTCAATCTGGCTATGGCACCTCTGAAGGTCAATGGAGACAAGAAACTTTACGGGACCTTCTTACCTGTTGGAGATGTCAATTCTCCAAATGTCAAGGGAATGTAAGTACTTCTTGCGCTTTTCCCAGTAGTAAGTTATTGACACTGGAATTTGCAGATAAGATACTTATTTGTATTTCCTTAAATCTTACTAGAGATCTAAAGGGTTAATTTAGGATTTTCATTTTTTTACTTTGAGAAACTATACAGTGTACTCTTTCAACTGCTGTTTGCTAAGTCATTACTTGCTTTTTTCAGCTTGAATTTTCTTTTAATGTCATAGTTAATATGAAACACTTTTAAAGAAGACATTACAACAAATCATGACCTACCGTGGAAGAAAATTTGAAAATGGCTTCATTTTTCTTTCTATAATAACTTCAGCATGTGGTTCTAAATTGGGAATATTTGTGTTGTTACATTGTGTTTTGGATTCCCTATAAGAGAATAGAATTTGTTAAACTGTCTCATAAACTAAATAGGAATTCTGGGTATTTGAAATGATCTAGTTTGTCAAGTTTCTGTTACTTTTAGCCTGCAGTTTGTCAATTATTTTATATGCTCCTCTTCTGCCAACTTAGACCATCCTGACTCTGTATATTTTCCTCTTCCTTTTCCATTTTAGATCGATGCTTGCTCGAGATCTGCAATCAATTGTCATTTATGATCAAGAAGGGAAATTTGCTGGAGTCCGACGACCTAACTCTAAGCTTCCAATTGAGGTTGATGGCACAAAAATTGTTATTTTAGATGCTATAGGGAGTACTGGTCTTGACCTGAAGGTAAGGACTTGGAAATATTGAACACAATAATGTGCAATTGTAATTCTTATCTATGGTTTGATATATTTTAACTAAAGTTTGTTATTTCAGACTGATCCAGGAGTGCCAATTGTGTATGCTGGTTTTGGTGCTCTGATGCTCACAACTTGCATCAGTTACTTATCTCATTCACAGGTAAAATTTCAATACATTATGAATTTGGCTATATCTGTTTCTGTATAGAATTTGGCCACGAATTTGCTTTGTCATTTGGTGTTGTGTTTTTTTTTTTTTTTTTTTCTTCTCTGGTCAACCTAAAGATATGGGCTTTACAAGATGGAACCACTGTGATCATTGGAGGAAAGACTAATAGAGCCAAGGGAGATTTTCCGGATGAAATGAATCGCTTGCTTGATCGAGTTCCAGAAATAGTTGAATCATCTCTTCCCAATAAATCTGATGGCATTAGTGGCTAGTTTGAGAGGCATCTGATGGATGGATGGAGCACCGAATTGGGACTATATTAAATGCTACATAATATTTTTTAGGTAAAAATGAAGATGTCAGGCCAATTCAATTTGATTGTGCGGCTTTCAAAATGAAAAAGTCACTTCATTACAAGTCAATTCATAGAGGTAGATTGAACAGCTTTGCAGAGGAATCAAACTTGTTTTTATCAGTGTATAGAATGTATAATTATTTCTGGGATCAAAAGATCCAGCCTTGTGATTACATTTTCATTCTCTTCATCTACATAATTTTCATACCCACCAATTATTGTACTGACCATACATGATTACAAACTTTTTTAGGAGATTCATACTTTGGAATACATCATCATTGTCTGTGTTTACTTTATATGTTCTTTCTTGTCACTTTGGGATTCTCATTTCACAAATATTCCAGTAATTCCAATGGCTGACAGCATTCTTTCAAGCATAAAATGGTTACTTTATGTTTCTGTTAGCATCCTGATTCATGGGCAGAGGTGTTTATATGTTTACACTGTAAGGGATCTTTCTGAGAGAGTTAAATAGCTTCAAACAAGCTGCTGTGTGTGTCAATATGATATGTCTTTTTTTGGGGATTCCGGTGTACATTTATGAAAATACCGGGCAGGTTTGTGTGCTTTCTCAAAGGCTAGGGGCTATGTTCAAGTTTCATGTTAAAGCATTTCTATTTATCAGTCCAGGAAAGGCTATAAATTAGTTGAATAAAAAAATATTTGGTTGAAAGATGAGTAATCGGATTAAGAGAAAATTAGAGAAATGAGGGAGAAATTTCAGAGAGCATCAGTCTACTTTGTGTATTGAACATTACTTGGTTATACAACATAATAAGTAGACTGTAAAGCCTCTTGTTAGTTAATAGCGAAACGAAAAGAGCCACATGGTATCATTGGGCCCTGATGACTTGTACCTCTACGTAAACACATTGGCTACACTCCCAGGTTTTAAACGCCAAGACATCCTTCGATGGAGGGGGAAGAAAAGCCATTGATATTGGAGAGGAATACATTGGAAATGGAGGAAAGTGTGAATTTGGAGGATGTACGTGGGAAAGGATTCTTGAATGAATCAAAGAAACTGTGGGAGATTGCTGGACTTTCCATTTTAGCACCTGTCTCAGTTTTCCATTTGGGATCAAGGTGAGTTCACAAAAATGATTGATTCGATGTAGCTGTAAATGATTGTTTCCTTCATATTGTTTTCAGGAAAATTACGTCTCTCTCTCATTTGTTGTTGTATATTGGTTGGGGATGGGAGTGCTTTGGGGACACTTCCTGGGCAGGCTGTTGGTGCTGGAGGTTTTGAGATGCTTGAAATATATACTACAGCTTTGTGTTTGACTCCAGTTTACTCTTATGCGTCGCTGGGGTTGCAGCTCATTCGCCAAGAAAAGCTCATTTCTGAGCTTGCAGGACAGTAGTCCTTGTGGGTAATTCCTCGGCTGTTCGCTTATGCAATCAACTTTCCTATACACTAGTTTCTGCAATCTCAGAGCAGGGTTTCGGTCATGACTATGATTTCACCGGCAACCTTGCTTCATGTGTCGTTAACTTGGATTTTTGTGACAAAGCCGGGTCATGGCATTGGTTGAGCAGCCATGGCGGGTCATATCTCCTGCTGGTTTATTGCAAATCCGGCTGTTTCCCTGCTGCTTTAAATGGCTTCTCCTTGATGGCTTTCAGGTCATTGTGCAGCTTTGTGAAATTCTCACTCGCATCAGCTGTGATGTTCTGGTAATTACAACTTGGCTTTAATTTTTTTCTTTTTTTCTTTTTTTCTTAGAGTTTATGAGTGATGATAACTTTCATCTTATTGGTTGCGCATTTATAAATGTGCCTTGCTCGGCCACAAGTTTAAGTATGGCGTTTTATGTCATATGGTCGGGGCTGTCGCAGACACTGTTTCTGAAGGCACAAGACTTTATACTACACAGCTATATAGTAGCACAGTATAAAATAGACCTCTTTTTTTAAGTTTTACATTGGCTCCTCAGTACATCCACACAGTTGCTGATTCGAACTATGTTATGTGCTGCGGACATTGGCTTAAGCTAATTGCAAGGCTTCTTCACGTTTCAAGTTGAAAACCTTGACAAGTACATCTTCAACAACCTATACAAGTCCAATAAATAAATGAGAAACTATTCTCCCAATGCAATCTCCCAATTTGTATGTGCAAGAGAATTTACCTTATCCGGAGTTGAGGCACCAGATGTTACACCGACTGTGATTGGACCCTGTGGTAGCCAGTTCTCTTTCTCAACCAGCTCCCCATGCTGTAAAACATATCAAGTCACATGTAATCAGATCATCTTGAATTTTGGAAAGTCAAACTATTTTCCTATTTTCTTTCCCGAGTTGGTGAAACTAAGAACTTGATAGAGAACTAAGATCTTAATGTGTTCAACCTACCATCAACTTATAGGCTATTTTGTTTCCTGGGCCTATTCTTTTCTCACTGTCAATCCAATATGAGGGAATACCACGATCTTCTGCAATCTCTTGAAGGTGGGAAGTATTGCTTGAGTTCCACCCACCAACCACTAACATGAGATCCAGCTTTTGGTCAACAAGCTTATACATAGCATCTTGTCGCTCCTGACATTGGAAAGCAAAGAACTAAGTGTAAGTTGGATTGAAGACTAAATATGTTGGTCAAGACATAAGCAACTCTGCTTTCAAATCACTTGGCTTTATTGTGTATTGCTGGGGAAAGTAGCTTGGTTGTTAATAAAAATATAGTTCTATTTGTTATATAAAAGGGCCACTTCCACATTTCTTATTAAGCAAAGAATGATACTAAGCCACAGAGTGTTCTATAATTCACAAGATTATGGAAATCTAAAGAGTAAAAACCACAAGTAGAGAACTGAAAAATTACTTGAGTTGCATCACAGATTGTGTTGAAGCTCATGAAGTGGTTATTTACATTTTCCACGCCATATTTTTGCATCATGGTTCTCTCTATTAGTTTTCCTGTAAACATTTATAAAATTGAGTAAATACCAGAAGTTAAAATTTCTAGGAGAACAAAGGAATGAAATAGCAAAAGTGCAACCAACCAATCTCTTCTGTTTCTCCCTTGAGCATTGTAGTTTGGTTTGCTATGCCAACTTTTATCAGGTCCTGATCTGGATCAAACCCTTCAGAAACTGCAAACTTAAATTTCTGCAGACAAGCCAACAACCATTCAATATCTGCATAACTCCACAAGGTAATTGACACTCAAGGTCGAACAAGCAACAGACTTTTACCTCTAGAAATTCCTCTCTTGTAGAGCTAGATCCATTCAGTTGCCCCCCAAGAATGTAATCACAAACATATGTTGCCTGCAGTAAAAAGATATCAGAAAATATCATAATGAAAATCTCCTTTGTTTATTGTAATGTTTATTGAAAAAATATTGAAAATATTAGACAGCAGAATATTAGCCACCTTTTGAAAATACCTCTTTCATATCCTTCACTATAACATATTTTCCAGCAAATGATGCAGTTGCTACGGTTTCCTCATGTGCATATTTCCCATGGATGATTGAAGTGTAGTCTCCCTTCTTGTGCTTCTCAACAGAATTCCAAACCTTCAAAAAATTTTAAAATTACAAATCTAAGCAAAAGATGCAAGATAAAAATTTTGAAGAGCAGCAGCAAAAAGAATAATCACAATGACAGAGGACCCGTCAAAGCAAAAAAATACCTTGGATACCCAAGGGCAAGTTGTGTCAACAATTTGCACATTTTTATCATTCAAAACCAACATTTCTTCCACAGCAGCACCAAATGCAGGCAAAACCACAACATCACCCTTATTCACCACATCAAATTGCTTCTTCCCTTGGTCAATAGGAATATTGTTAACTTCCATCTCCTCTAACCGCTGCCATGAAAAATATAAGTGCTACAAAAATCAATACATTTAAAGAATAACCCATGAAAAACACATAAACTCCGGAAAATGATATAATCAAGAAAAATTACATCTCTAAAACTTCAAAGGTTTCATCAAAATCCATAACAAGAAACGGGCATCATATCATCCAGATGATTCTAACAAGTTATATTAAATGTACAAGACCTGATTAACAGTTGGATTGTGAATAATTTCATTGGTAAGCCAGATCTTCTCAGTTGGAAACTGTTTTCTCGCTTCATAAGCAATCTGCACAGCGCGCTCAACACCCCAGCAAAAGCCATAAGCTTCTGCCAGCTTCACAGTAACATTTCCCCATGTGTACTCATATCCGTTCTCCTTCAAAGTCTTTATAATATCACCTGATAATTTACAGAAAAATCATCATTCCACTAGCAAAAACATATGACCATTCCAAACAAAAAAAGAAAAAAAAAAAAATCAACTTCAACATGTGTCTCTTCATTCTCATCAAAGCAGACTATACTCATATAAGACAAAGTTAACAAAAACAAGAACTAAACCGAATATTTAATTATAAATAAAAATAAACAAACAACAATTCTAGATTACTAAAGCAAATTAAATTATTAAAAAAATATTCAAAATTTAGAAGAAAAAAAATTACTTGTGTACTCCTGATTCATAAGCTCGAGAGTCTCTTCTTTATGGCCAAATCCCTTACGGTTATAATTCTTACTTCTGGTCAAGTTATGTCGGAACTTCTTGGAGTCGAATTCAGAATCAACGGTCACGGAAACAGTACTCGGAGATTCATCGCTGGAACATTTAACCGATAACGGCTTCCGGCCTCTGAGAGCGAAGACTCTGGAGCGATGTTCACGGGATGTTATGTCCGTGCGAGCGCTGAAACGGCAGAGTTGGAGAGTCGTTGTCGCCATGAGAGAGATGGAGTGAGGAAGAAGAGGAGGAGGAGGGTGCGCACGTTAGCAAAGTGTGTGAAGAGCAAGAGAATGTGGACTGAGCACCACAGACGAGCAATATAACAATGCGCATCAACTCGTGTTCCATGTTTTTCTACACTTATTTTTAAAATTTGTATTTAATGATACGTTGTCGTTTTGCTCCGACGGATCAATTTGTTTGGTATTTGTTCGTAGATTTTGTGGATTCCAAGTGATGGATTAAATGAAGTGAATTTAATTCTTTCAAGTAATTAATATTACTGTTAAGGACAACGACTATTTTTCATTTAATTATATAAAAATGACAATTTTTTTTAAGTTGAAAAAAAAAAAACATTTTCCTACCTTTTGAAGGCAGAAGAATTTGTTATTTTTTATAAAAATCAAATAAAAAAAGACAAAAAGAATTTTGTTACTGTTAATGTTACTAAAATTAGGTGACATTTTACTTTCCAAACTTGATTACACAATTTTTTAATCCTTATTTATATATAAAAAAAAAAACCTCAAAATCACGTTAATTTGAGATAATTCAATCAAAATCACATTATTTAGATAAAATCATGCTAAATTAGCATCAAAATAATATGATTTTAGTTTGATTTTAATTTATTCATACTTAATTAATATAATTATAATTGAAATCAAACTAGGTTATTGCGATTAAAAGTCGACAGTAAATATCACCTTTTGTTTTCAAATTTTAAATATTTGTATTTTTTTTATAATTTAAATGGTAATTTTTTTAGCTAGTAAAAAGGAAAATTATTATTATTATTATTATTATTATTATTGTTATTTAACCTTAGTTTAGTATAGAAAAATATCTAAGTTAGACTGTGAATAGCTCAAATTCTATCCAAGGGTTGAACTCGTTTTAATAAATAAATTGAATTGAAGTTAGAGCCTTATTCAATTCGAATTAAGTGATACTTGTTAATATCGTGATTGAGCTGCTTAACTTCTAAGCTTAATCATTTTTTTTCGAAGTCAAATCCGAAGAAAGAGATATGGTTAAAAGTGAACTTTAATTCGAATTGATTTGAACTTAAATAAAAAAATAATCGAATTAAACTTAAATAATTCAAGCATGAATAGAATAAAATTCAAATAACTTTCTACTTGAATTCAATTGAGTTCAAACATACGCTTACCTAATTTTGATTCAAATAAAAATAAAACATAATTTAATGTAATTGAAATGTCTTTTTGACACTTAATTCAATATATATATATATATATATATATTATGATTTACGAGAGTCTAGAAATACGGTATAATAATAAGAATGAACAGGGATGTATATTTATATTTTCTGTTTTCTTAAATATTTTTCTAATAAAATTTATATGAATATGTTATAATTTAGGGCATGTGTTTTTTGTGATGGGATATATTTTCATCGTTTATTGCCTTAAAATCTGCCCTCTAATGTTGGACTTGGACTTGCCGATCAACCATGTTTACATCAAAGAAAATTATGGGTTCCACGGGGAACACGCCAGCCTCTGTTCCTTCTTCAAATTGCCACATTTACTTTGCTTTTCCATACAATTGTGTGAATACATTTTTGCTTCTAGACCTTCTCAGATTGTCTTTATTTATTTTATAATTTAACCCGATGAAAATTCTTGTAGCCAATTAATGTGCACTATTTTGAATTTCGCACAAAATAAATACAATAATGTAAAATAAATATAAATAATAAAGCGACATATTATTCAAAAATTTGTCTGCACCGTTATAATATTTTTGATTTTGAGAGAATACTTTGGCAAAGTATGTGCATAGATTTACAAAAAAGTGTCATGAGAATAATAAGTTTCGAAAGGAATTGTTGAATTTTGGAGTCTTTTCATAAACTTTGAATAAAATTTATCTAATTTTAAGTATCTATGTATATTTTCTTATGCATATTGTTGTTGCTTCTTCTCCTTTCTCAACAATTTTCTTTGTTTAAAGAATTTGAAAGAGCGAATGTATTTGTTGCTTTCAAAATTCATATTGAATCCTAATCGGTTACATAGAGATTACATAATGATCGAGAGTTAATAAGGTATCAAGTTATTGTTTTCTATATAGGTAGATAACATGAAGGAATATCAATTGGTGAATCATATTCTTTGAGATAGGGAAATTTATCTGTTATATAGGCATGAGTTGTCGATTTTATGAAAGGTTGCTTCTCAAGTATATGTTTCATAAGTATGGAACAATTGTATAACAATTGCTTTTAATTTTTGGAGTATAGGAAGGACTTTGCAAAATTTCTTGGCTATCGACTAGAAAGAAAACCATGTGGAAATTTGTAAGATCTTCATGATGAAGAGCCTTTAGTTAACCAAATCATTGTTTCATACGTTTCATGCCACACGTTGGTCATATCATTCTACTTCTTAGTGAAAATTTGATTAGACATGCTCTATATGCTATATGGGATGACATATATGTGTCCTTAGATCGATTTGAACAATCAAGATTGGTTCTCACCTTACCCTGATTTGGCTGTAAAAGGAGAATAAATTGTTTCATTTTCTCACATCCTAATCATTTTTTTAGTATTCTAATGTTCTTGTGGGTTTAATTTTGCTAATCAATTAGAAGACTATCAATATTGATTTGTATTATGAGTAATTGAACTTTAAGAACCCTTTGATGCTCATAAACTAACTTAATTTGCTTAATTGTGTAGGTTAAAAATGATATAGCAAAGTGTTTGTTTGTTTATAGACATAAAAGGAAGTTAAGAGTTTGACTCCTCTTTAGAGAATGATGGTGTAATGGACAAGTATCCTACTTGTTTTCAATGATAGTAGAGGATGTATGTTCTTTGATTACTATAGTGGATAAAAGTTTGTATTATATGTGAGCATTTGTAGGCATCTTATGTCGTAATGATTTTTCTAACAAAGATATGATAGGCAACCAAATAGGGCTTACTCAATTGTAACGAGTTCACATGTTTGTGTTCTTTCTCTTTCCTTTTCACGAGTTCACATTGAAGAACGATGCATTAGGGCTACTAGCCTTAAGGGTAACTTGGGCAAGATGAAGCTGATTGAATAAGATATTTGACAACTTCTCAAGGCTTTCTCATACTTAGTAAAGCTCGAAGTTCGTAGCGATTGTAATGTAAAAGTAAATAGTTATACCATTGTGGTTACATATTTGATTCTATTTTGAAAGTTTTGATTGTTTTTTCTTTAGTTATAACTTTTGGGCATGTCTTATATTACCCTTGGAAATTGATTTGACTTTTCTTTTAGAAGAGCAGAAAAGCATTATACCATGTGAAGATGAGGAATGGTTGTAATGATAGAATTGTTCTCCATAGAGCAAAACTATAACATGAAACTTTTCACTTTATAATCAGACTTTGTTGCCACAGAAAGGAGCTCATTGAAAAAGATTCTTGACTATTGTTGGTCATGGTTTAAATTGAGCAACAAGAAGGGCTCTTAAATAGAATGGTGCCCCAATTCGTAGTAGTGTCAAGGGTGAATCACACCTTAAAGGGTTATTAAAAAAGGAAGTGTAAAATTAAATGGCTATATTGGACCCCTAGGTGTTTTGATGTGATGAGAAATTATGTTAAAATTACTAAATTGTATATGAGATGAATTAATTCATGACCAAAAGGGACAAATGTGTAATTTTATATAATTGCCTACACATATGACTGTATAGTAAAGATACATGATTATACTAAGACAAAATTTTAAGCGTGTGCACTCTTATATGGTATGTCATACTCATGCTTATGTTATTTTTTGTACTTCAAGATTCATGTGCTTAATGAAGACACATGACCATATGCAGGGTTGGATTCAAATCGAATATTTCAGATTCGTTTTTTTGTTCAGTTCAGACGAGTCTGAAATGAATCCAAACACAAACCCGAACTATAATTTTAAAATTCAATGAATACGAACCGAACATGAACACGAACACAAATCCGAACTTAAAATAAATTTTTTTTAATTATATTTTATTAATTATTTGTATCAGTTATAATTTTTAATAAATATAAAAATTAATATACGAACCGAATACAAATACGATCAAATACGAACTTCGTTATATGAACTGAATATGAATACGAACTTTACTATCAAATATTTAACGAACACGAACCCGAATCTAAACCCAAACCCATACAGTATGAAACGAGCTCGAACACGAACATGTGCCTATTTGCATTTTGTTAAGCTCGAATCCAACCTTAACCATATGTATGAAGCGTATGACTATGTGTGTGAGGCATATGACAGTGTGCATGACCATGTGTATGAAAAGTATGATCATGTGTATGAGAAACATGACCATATGTATGAGAAATATGACTATGTGTATAAGATACACAACCATGTTTTAAAGGCACATGACTGTTGGGAAGCAATTGATAAAAGCGACACAATCATGTGTCAAAGGTGCATGACCATATGTCTATGCAAAATTTTTATGAAGAACATATTTTTCTTCTCCAATGGCTAGTATTTCAATTTTAACGGTTATTTCTTCACAAACCCTATAAATTGGAGCAAATTGAAGTTAGAAGAATTGGAGAACATATGATTTAAGCCAATACTCTTTTGCTCTCAAATCTTCTCCACCATATTTAAAACTTATCTTATATACACTTGAGAGAAACATTGTAAGCTTAATTTTGTATCAGCCTTTGAAAGACACTTCTTTGTTGTATTTTTTATTTCAAACACTCCTGTATAATTAATTATGGGCGAAATCTAAAAAATCTAGTGTAAGCAAAATCTCAAAGAACTATTAGATGAAATTTTGGATCAACTAGTAGAACTCCAAGTTGATTTGGTTGGAAAAATGGATCTAGGAGGCTTGTGGTCAAAACTTTGAACCATTTTAAAATTGGCTAAATACTTTATATCTCTTAACTCGTTATTTGCTTTATAATTGTGTTATAATTAATTTATTTGTATGTGGCGCTTAATTGTTTATTGATTCTGTTAAATTAATTTATTGATCATCTTTAATTGCATTAAAATTAATTTTTGGATGAAAAGTATTCAAGTCAATAAAAGTTTTTGAAAATCTTATTCACCCTCTGTAGGATTATTCAGTCATTAGATTATATTTAGGGTTTTACAATTGGTATCAGAGCTTGGATTCTTGTTTTAAAAAAAAAAAATCTAACAATTTTAAAAGTCAAAGACCATTTTTTTAAAAAATAGCTAATTTGTTTACAAAATTGTTTTTGAAGACGATCAAAATCTAATTAGACCACCATTATTTTGTGGATTGCATTATAATCAATGGAAAATATGAATGAAGTTTCATATTCAATCTATTGATTATAGGTTGTGGAGAATAATAGAAAAGAATGATTTTAATTTCATTAGACTCTATGAAAAATGTTTCTAAAGATGAAATATATTTTAATGAAAAATGACGAGCTTAAATGCTAGAACATTGAATTTATTATTTTGTACTTTAAATTCTATTGAATTTAATTGTGTTTTGTTTTGTAAAATAGTCACTAAGGCTTGGATCATCCTTCAAACCACATACACAAAGCAACCAATCAAGTGAAGAAGTATAAAATTGAATCACTCTTTTGAGACTATGAACTTTTTGAAATGAAAAAGGAAGAGAGTGTAATGGATATCTATAAGTGATTCCTGAATTTGATAAATGACACGAAAAGATTGGAAAAGAAATTTAAGACAGTTGAGTTGGTCGAAAAGGCACTAAGAAGCTTACTAAAATATTGGAAAATAAAGGTGGTAACAATAGAAGAATCAAAGTATTTGACCATGATAGGTTTAGACAAATTGATAGGGAGAGCCTTTAGACAAATTGATAAGAAGCCCTTTGACTCATAAGTTGAAATTGAAGCCCAAAGAGGAAAAGAAAGTTAAGGCGAAGAAGAATATTGCCTTAAGACTTGAGGAGAGCTCTAGTGAAGAAGAGGATTTTCCTTCAACGAATGAGGAGTCCTCAATTGATGAGAAGGACTCCTTAATGATGCATAGAATTGACATGTTGTAAAAAAATGTGTTTGATTGAATTAAATACTTGTCATGATTGATCGACTAATTAGATTAAGTTAATGCAAGTATTTGATATGATGATATATGTTTGCAACGTATGCATAATTTGAATTCAAGTAAAAAATTATTTAAATTTGTTTGTATTTGAAATCATATGACATATGAATTCATATATTATTGACCTTAACGATTAAAATATACAAAATGCATATCTTATTGTCTTTTGATGTGTTTTATGTTAAAATGATTTGTGAATAGTTGATTTTATGCTTAAAATGTTTTTCATTGACTCAAAATTCTTTAAATGACTTGGAAAATGATTTTAAAGTGATATCAGCGTATTTAAAATATTTATAAATTCTATCAAAATGGTATTTAATGGTTTGAAATTGATATCAAAATGTTTTCTGAACTTTTTATTACAAAATTATAGGTTTTATAGTCATACACGATTATGTATCTATGATACATGATTATACATGCCCTTCGGTTAATTGAATACGCTATATTTTTACCCTTATGCGATACCATGCTTAACGACATACGACTGTGCATGTCTTGTAATCAAACACACATAACCCTAATACATAATATGCATGACCATGTGTGTAATATGTATGACTGTGCATGTAACATGCATGACTATGCATGCGCTTTTACAGAAAATAAATTTGATTTTCAAATTGGTCTCAATTCTTTTTTTTTTTTTTTTTGCAAAAGTTTAATTTTTTTAGGAACATTTTAAATTATTGATAAATTTATTGTTCAATTGATATCATTATTTTGTGTGATTGATGTAGAGTAAATATGTTCATTTATGAGTTGTTAAGGGAGAGACATTTTTTATATCGAATGATTTTGGTGATGTTTTGATGTTATTACATAAGTTAGTGGGAGAGTTAGTATTTTTATTAAAATATATTTTAATCTTTTTAAAAAGGGAGAAAATTAAAAAAGGTGTTTAATTGATTAATTCATTTAGAAAGGGGAGAGTCTTTCAAATGAACTTAATCCTTATAATTTTTTATTCCAAAAGAAAAAGGAGAATGACATTTTTAATTATGCTTGAATTTTATATCTTTTATGTTGAAAGGGGGAGAGATAAGAAAATGTTTTAAATGTTGTAAAGAGGGGGAGAAAATTTTTTTGAGTTTAGATGGAAAAAAAATTTTATCATATTTTTTTATTAACAACAAAAATAATGGAAGGAAGTATGTTAAAATATTGGCCAAACAACTTATTCCCACATAAGGTTTTCCTAAATGACAAATTTCTACAAAAAAAAAAAACTTTTAAAAAGCCAAATATTCACTCATTAACCAAAATTTTTTAATTTTATTAACATTTTTTTTTGAAATAACTAACATACCCTTCAATAAAGAATAAATAATATTAATATTAAAATAAATATTAATATAACAATAATAAATTTAAAAAAATTCAAAATTTTCAGTTTCTTGGTTAGGTTTATTTTATTTTAATTTTTATTGTTATTTTAATATTATTTTATATTTTAATTATTTTTATAAATTTAATTTCATTATTTTTTAATTTGTTATTCAAAAATATAAAAATACCCATCTGACCAATTAAATTTAGCGGTTGACGGTTAAATTTAATGGTTTACTTTCGTCAACGGATGAGTATTTGACTTTTTAAATTTTTTTTTGTCAGAATTTGTCAAAACCTTGGGTGGGAATAAGTTGTTTGGCCTCAAATATTTTGATATTTCGTGCTTGAAATGAATTATATTTTTGAATGACTGATAATTTGTGCTTGAAATAAATTATGATTTTGACTAATTTTATGCTTAATTGTATTTTAACATAATTTTTTGTCATTAATAAAAAAAGAAAGATTGTTGGACTCCTAAGTGTTTTAATGTGATGAGAAATTATGTTAAAATTATTAATTTGTTCATGACATAAATTAATTTATGATAAAAGCGATACAAGTTTAATTTTGTAAAATACCTAGACACATGACCATAAGTATTGGATACCTGACCATGTGTATTAGATATACACGACTATACTAATGCAAAATTTTAGGCATGTGCGCTTTAATGTAGTGTATCGTGCTCTTGCTTGTGTTATCTTTTGCACTTCAAGATTTGTGTATTTAATAAAGACATACACTATTCTGTGTTGGGGGCACATGACTATTAGGAAGTAATTAATGAAGGGTGCACAACTATATGTCAAAGGCACATGACCGTGCATTTGTATAGAATTTTATGAACATGTTTTTTTTAATTGAAGTTAGAAGAGTTAAAAAACACAATGATTTAAGCCAATATTCTTTTGCTCTTAATTCTTCTCCACTTTCTCTAGAATTTATTTTATATACACTTGAGAGGAATCTTGTAAACTTAATTTTGTATTAGCCTTAGGCACTTTTTTATTGTATATTTTTATTTCAAAGACTTGGGCACAATCATGTATAACTAGTTATGGGTAAAATCCTAAAAATCTAGTGTGGGTGAAATCTCAGATTAACTAGTAGAAGTCCAAACCAATTTGGTTTGAGAAGGAGATGTCGAGAGTCTGTGGTCAAGCTCTAAACTATTATAAAATTGGCTAAACACTTTCCATCTTTTAACTCTTTATTTGATTTATATTTGTATTAAATTTGATTTATTTGTATGTGGTGTTTGACTGTTTATTGATTGTGTTAAATTGATTTATTGACCATCTTTGATTGTATTATAATTGATTTTTGGGTGAAAAATATCTAAGTTAATAAAAGTTTTCGAAAATCCTATTCATTCTTTCTAAGATTATTTGGTCATTAAATTGCATTTAGGGTCTCACAAGCTAATATATTGTTAAAAGAGGAGTAAATAGGAGTTGTGAAAATTTATTATAGAATTTAATTATAATCAAATCCAAATCACACAAGTAAGATCAAGCACTTAAAATGCAATCAATCAAAAAAAAAATCTAAGTTTTTAATATTAAAAAAAAAAAGAAAAGCGTAAAGAGAATGACTGAATGATTTATAAAGGTTTGGAAGTTTAATTTCAAGTCTCTTTCGTCCACTTCTTCAAAGCAGCTTTAAAGTTTCACTAATTCCATATCAATCTAATACATTTGTTTCTCATGAGACTATGCCCCAGTTGGCCAAGACTTTGCCTTTGTACAATAGTCGATTTGAGATTTTGTTATTACAATAATTTATACAAATTTCACCTACTATGATGGTAAATACAAAGATAAAAAATAAAATGCCTCTCAACTAAGTTGAATATACAAGTATTTACTCTTAAGGATTTGATTGAAAGTTTTAAGAGAATAAGGATTGAATGAATAATGTGAGCTTTTAGACATGGTTTCTTGCTTTATTTTTTGCACTTAGCTCATCAATTGACGATCACTTTTATATAAAACTTGAATCTTTGATAGCTATCCATTCTAAGACATAAAATATAGTTGTTTAACTCTAAAAAAATTCTTTAATGTGTTCTACAAGTCTAAAAAATGGAGGGCTCTTTTTCTTAAAATGAGCATTCCTAAGTAAGATCTATGATTTTTTGTAAAACAAATCGACAGTTGTTCTTCTACTTCGAATTAATGTTCTACCTTAGAACAAATGTACCATTTTAAATCAAATTTATCTAATTTTGGGTAGAATAGGTAATGACTTCATAGAATGATTCATTCTTTATGGGTGACTTAATGATTTCTTAACAAATGGGCATTCCAAAAATGGAACAAATGTTCTGACTTGAGACTTCACTAATTCTTCAATTTCTTCAGTTTGATTAGATAGTGAATGACTTGCTTGAATGACATGTTCTTGACTTGAAATGTATCGAATGGATGTTCCAACTTTCAAACATAGATTTTGTTCAAATTTAGGCAAAAGCTTGAACGGGTTGTGAACGATCTTGTTCATGGCTTAAGATTGTATAAAACAAGCATTTTGCTTTCATTCCTCAATTTTGTCTGATTTTAAATTGAATAAGGAAACGACAAATGAGTTGAGGCCATTCTTTGTTGAATAATCTTTTTAGAAGTGGAATGAGCATTCCTATTTATTGTAACAAGCATTTGTTTACAATTTCATTTTGGTTATGATGTAAGTTATACCTTAAGAATTCATTAATGTTTTATAAACTTATTTTGTTTGGTTTGGTCACATCAAAACATACACAAATCTAATAGACAGAAAACCCAAGAACAAGGTATCCATGGTTGAAGTAGGTGTGGAAGAGATTGGAGTCAAGATTCTCGATCGATTCTTTACTTAGCTTTGATTCCAAGACCAAGAGAATACTTTTATGGGAAAAAGCTCCACAGAGTATACCATAACAGAGAACCAACTCCATATTAAGTTAGTCTATCAGAAAGAAACAAAATTGAAAATGAGAAATTTCATAACTAAAAATACAAAATATACTCTTAAAAATATTAACTCAAATTTTAAAAATTATCAAATTACCTTTGTATATTAAAAAATCAATTTACCTTTGTATAGTAAAATATTAGTTTTCCTCCATATGACATACTATCAAAAAACCCCATATAGTGTAATATCAAAAAATCCCTCATAGGACAAATTATTAAAAGACCCTCAAATGATAAAATATCAAAAAAACCTACGATAAAATATCAATATACCTCTGTTTGATATATATTAAACAATCCCCTTACATCTTTTTATAAACAAATTTTATTTTGATCCTTTATATCATTTTTTATTTTCAAACATATTTCAAAACTTATTAAATAAATTTAACATACTATAAAACAATACACAATTAATAAATAAATAAAATTTTAAGTTAATATTCGTATATATGCCTTCATACAATAAACTTTTTTCTTGAATTCGAGATTAGGATGACAGAATTCGAATGAGAGCGTGAGAATGATAATTTTTAAAGCTCACAGGGTTTGCTTAACTGTTGTTTTACATAAAAAGGGATGAAGGGAATTTTAGTATTAAATTAGGGGTTTCGATTATATCTGTATAAATCCTCAAAAGTTAGTTAATTTCCTTTTAATCCCTTTGATATTTTTCATTTTAATTAATTTCTAAGTTTTCTTTCGTATTCTTTTGTTTTTATATAATTCCAGAAAAAGAAAAAGCAGCAAGTAGCGGGGCCCATCATATCCTGAAGGGGTGGAGTAGAGTAGCAGGGCAACCTTAAAACAGTGGAGTTGTGAAGCTCTTGTTGACCTCTCAACATAACACAAAATTCACATAATTACACTCTTTCTTGTGACAATGAAGAGTTCTTGCTTCCCCTCAGCAACTCTGACTTCTACAGCAACTTCTCCACCTAGGAATGGACTCATTGAAAGACCTTTTGGCTATTCTCAATTCCTCAAGTTTCCCTCTTCAAAGAAGCATCCACTTGCAAGAAACCTCAAGTTGGTTGGTTTCAGAGTTCAAGCTTCTGGTATACTTCAATAACTCTCCTACATTTCGTCAACTTGTTATGGTTTTTCTTTTTTCTTTTTGTGAAATGGATGAACAAATGCGATCAATTGCAATTGAATTAGTTGTTACAATGTTGTGAAAATTTTTAGCATCATATTAATTTACTTCATCAGTTGTTTAGTTTGTCTCCTGGATAGATATCCTGTTCCAACTTTGCCTGCAAAACTCAAATTTGCTAGTGAAAAACTAAGAGTTACAACGTGGATTGATCGTGGGGTTAGGAAGGGTTTTTAACTGTGACAGAACATTTGATACAGTAATGATTCAGGATCAAAAACTTAATTGAATATAATGTACTGACACCTGACGAATCGTGCATAGAAGTTTGTGAGGAAGTGGAAAACCTGGCATATAAATAGGGTATGCTAGATTTGCTTGGTGAAGCAATAGGATAATCTTCATTTTCACCATAATCATATCTAATGGATGTTTATTTATGTCAACAAGGTTCCATGAAAGTTAGTTCAGAAGCAGTAGGGGAAACTCCAAAAAAAGCAGATTCAAAAGATAATAATCTTGCATTTGTTGCTGGTGCTACCGGTAAAGTTGGTTCACGAACAGTGAGGTGAGATTCTATGTTCTTATCTATCTTTTATGCGCAAAGTGGCTTTCATGGTTGACTGGTTTGCTGAATGTGATATATTATCGCTTTTTCAGGGAGCTTTTGAAACTTGGTTATCAAGTTAGAGCTGGAGTTAGGAGCGCTCAGAGAGCACAGGATCTTGTGCAAGTAGGAGTTTACTTATTCAAAATCTAATAGTTACTGTTTCTCGGATTACTTATTTGCTGAACAATAATCTGCAGAGTGTTAAGCGGATGAAGCTTGATCCTGAAATTACAGAAGAAGGAACTCAACGTAAGAGAAGAGAGGCCCCGAAATATCAGATTCTTAATTTTTTGATATGACCACTGAATAAACCATAATATTATTTTGCAAAATTTTAGCATTTAACAAATATGCTCCTTTAGCAAGTAACGGGTAGTCTTTGGTCTGTAGCCCAGCTGTAGAAAAGCTTGAAATTGTGGAATGTGACTTGGAGAAACCTAGTCAGATTGGGCCAGCGTTAGGCAATGCATCGGTTGTTCTATGCTGCATTGGTGCCGGGGAGAAGGAGGTTTTTGACATTACAGGACCTTACCGGATTGACTATCAGGCTACAAAAAATCTTGTTGATGCTGGTACAAGACATTGAGCATTTTGATATGTAGGTGAATTTGTTTAAATTTTGACCATCTTGATCTTAGAAAAATGCACCACGATTCTTTTGATGTGCAGCAACTGCTGCTAAAGTTAATCACTTCATTATGGTTTCATCTTTGGGAACAAATAAAGTTGGTTTTCCTGCAGCCATTCTAAAGTAAGCTTAAAATCTTTAATGTTCTTGCTAAGACTCTCCCTGTCAGGATGTCAAATTTGCTAATTGTGTTTTTGTCTCTGCTGCTTCAGTTTGTTTTGGGGAGTCCTGATCTGGAAAAGGAAGGCAGAAGAGGCACTCATTGCCAGTGGTCTCCCTTACACTGTTAGTACTTCTACTGACTGTAAATAATTATGAATATGACAATTGCTGGCATCTTAGCTTGAACTTGATTACTCATCTTGTAGTGCTTCTTCAGATTGTCAGACCTGGTGGAATGGAGCGTCCTACTGATGCTTACAAGGAAACTCATAATATTACCCTTTCACAGGAAGATACTTTATTTGGTGGCCAGGTGTCTAACCTTCAGGTATATTATGTAAATTTAAGTTTCAAACTTGCAATTTATTTCAGAAATATATGGAATGACAACAACAAAAAAGTGGATAAACTGCAGGTGGCAGAACTCATAGCATGCATGGCCAGAAACCGTAGCCTTTCATACTGCAAGGTGGTGGAAGTAATTGCAGAGACAACTGCACCACTGACACCTATGGAGGAACTGCTTGCAAAGATACCATCTCAACGTGCTGAACCAAAGGTATTTTTCATCTTTTTGTGCTCCAAACACATTTCGAAGCCTTAATAAGAGAGGTTTGAGTTGCAGACGTAAGAAACCTAAGTTCACAAAAGTTTTTGCTTGATTGTTGTAATCAGGACTCAGGGGCTGCAGATGGTTTTGGTCCAGCATCACTGAGGAGCACCATTCCTGAGAAGCCAAGTGTTCCTGTTGAAAAGGAACCTGATGAAGCAAAATCAGAGGCAATACAATCACTTTCTCCTTATAGCACGTAAGCTAATCTATTCAGTAGTTGACCATATTTGAACTGATAGAAGTCTTTTTTTATGTAAACCACTTGATCATTATTCATAATTTTCAAAGCTGTGAAGATCTGAAACCACCTACATCTCCTACTCAAACCCCAAGCACTACTTCTTGTGCCTCCAAAACAAGTGATTTAGATGCCACGCCAACAGCTCCAATGGCAAGTATTTTGTCAGATTCTTCGAGCACCACCCTTGAAAGGGACGCTACACAGGAAGTCATGAAGAAAACAAGGGCTTTGTCACCTTATTTTGTGTAGTTTATATCTCCTCATATTTCCCTTTGTTTCTTTTCTATCCATTGAACAAGAGGTTTGGTAAAATGTCCCATCCAAAATTTTTTAAATTTGAATCCATCCAGGTTGTCCTAACATTTGATTATAAACGGAGGAAATGAGGATCTAATGTTGGAAATTCACCATATCCACCAAAAAAAGTATAACGAATCTTTGTTGCCCTTTATATGAAACAGATGCCAAGAATATAAAATTTTCACCTTTGAGCTATACGATTTCCTAGTCATTTGTATTTGCAGTTTTTGTCATCAAGATTGTTCATTTATTGTTATGGCTTTGCTAATATACAGTTATGATGATTTGAAAGGACCCACACCTACTTCTCCAACTCCCCTTGTTGGGAAGAAAGATTTAACCATTGTTGATGGACTATCAACAGCTGGTGTTTCTGATACCCAAGTTGACATCCCTGAGACAGTATCAGCTCCAACAGTGCCTAGTAAAGAGTCTCTTTTTCCTTACATTGGTTAAGCCAGTTCTACTGGTTTCTTTTCAAACGGACACTATTTATGACAAATTTAATTTCAACATTTATCAGAATCTAGAGCTACCTTGTACTCTGAACAAATTTGAGCATATTATCAGAATCCTTTTAGCCTTCTATATCAGATAGATGTTAAGAGTGTAAAACTCTCAGCATTTAATTTCAAGGCCCTGTAGTCAATTCATAATTGTACTTCCTGTCCTCACGAGTTTTCATTTGTTATTGTGGTTCTGCTATTGTACAGTTATGATGATTTGAAACCACCTACATCTCCTGCTCCAACTCCTCCAGCTGGGCAGAAAGATTTAACCACTGTTGATGGACTGTCAACAACTGGTGTTTCTGATATTCAAACAACGACAACAGAGATAACAGTCAATGTCACTGAGACAGTACCAGCTCCAAAAGTGACAATCGATGTTGCTGAGAAAGTACCAGCACCAGAAATGCCGCATAAAAGGCCTCTTTCTCCGTATTATGCGTAAGCCTTTCTACTAATATCTTGTTAAATTATGGATGTGGCTTTGTGTCTTACTTGCTGATTTAATTTCAATAGCTATGAGGATTTAAAGCCACCTAGCTCTCCAAGTCCAACACCAAGCGGTCCTCAAGAAATACCTTTAAGTAACTCAACTCCGGAAGCTCCATCCCTACTAAGTGGAGGCAATGATGTAGCAAAGACGACAGTTGCCAGTGTCATTGAAGAGAATCTTTCCCAGAATTCAACTTATCATCTTTCACCCTATCACATGTAAGTCAAATGATTATAATCATTTTCAATCTTGCAAATTGATAGCTTCGAGTTCGAATGTTATTAAATGTGTTTTCAATATTTTTTCTCTTCATTGCCCTGAAAAATTTCATGCTTGGTATTCATCTACTTTATACTTTTTAATGAACAACCAGGTATGAGGATATGAAGCCTCCATCATCTCCAAGTCCATCCCCGAGGAAATCTTAGAGCAAAGGTAACAACTCTAAATCCTTCATGCTCTTCCTCTTCAAATGACCAAGTTAACTAAATCCATTGTTCATACATAATCCTGATAACAATCATTGCCTCAGAACGATTGGAACAATGAGGACTCCAATCCAGGGATATGGTGAGGGACTTTTCCTGTAATTATATGAAGAGTTAAGCTCTTGAAATTACAGGATTCACTTTCTAAGTTATATGCATTAATTTCTTTCATGTGATCCATTTTTCATCAGCTCTTCCAATTTATCAAATGCTATAAAGTTCGACAATTTCAAGTTGAGTGAGAATCAAGCATTGAGATTATGATGTTCTTGTTGTACGATATTTTCTCATCGAGATTGTATTTTTAAGGCAAGTTAACAACTTTTACTCCTGTATTTACACATTTCATTTAGCTGTAAAAAGATTGGAAAGAAACTTTTGTAAATCTATTTAACACCCTAAATTGAAGAGAGTTAATTACAAATTTCCAGCACATGTTTGGCCTAAACACTTTCCCATTCCTAAATAATATAAATAACACTTTCCTATTTAAAATTAAACCTTGTGTTGTAAGGGTGAAAAAGTAACTTCATTATATAAATTAAAATATTAAAAACAAAACTCTTTTATATATTAGACTTAGAAGTTGTAAGTATGATAGATTAGCCTTATAATGGGTTTGAAAACTTATGTTCATACCCTTAAAATCCTAACCACCATTGAATCTTACTATCACCATTATCAACAATCAAGCCATGACGATAAGACTACTAAGAAAGGCAAGGTCGTGTGACAAAGAGCAGAGAGAGATTGAGTCACGTTGTGGAGGTAAATTGTTAGTTTTTTATTTAAGTAATCAAAGGTTTATTTGGCAATAACCAACGAAATTGTTGAATGAATGAATTAGAAATAGAGATATTGACACGTAGAGCACATTCAAAAGTTGAACCCTCATCGAAGATAGTTGCTAGAAGTGAGAATGATAATTAGGGTTCGATTGGCTCAAAAAAAAAGAGTGAAAGTTCAAGGGAAAAAAAAAAATATTGTTTTTAAGTAATTTAGATATTAATTTTTTTTTTGGTTAATTTGAGATTATATAATAATTTTAAAACATAAAATAGTAATTTCGCTTTCTAAACATTACTTTAGGATTTTTTTATTAACATAATTTAATTTTAGACCGAAAAAGTGTTCTTTTCTCAAATCTTGGATGAGAAAATGCGATTTACTTAATTTTGGTGGAAAAATTAAGGGTTAAAAAGGGTTTTTAAACCAAACTTTGGGTAGAAAATGTGATTCACTCAATTTGGTGAATGCGAATCTAATTAAATTTTAATACAATAATTTATTATATCGGGGGACAAACATTTGATAAACAATGATTTTAAATATAAAGAAATGTTTGTTATTACGTTCACGTTTAAATTTAGGTATAGGATTTAATATTAAAGTTTTTAAATTACATTTTAAAATTAAATTTATCAATTTAGGATTTGAGTTTTAGAGGTAAGTTTATTAATTTAGAATTTTAGTTTGTATTTTATTTATTAGTTTTTGAATTTTAAAATTTATAATTTAAGATTTAAAATTTATATAATATAATTACAACATTTATTTTATTTATGGTTTCGATTTTATGGATTACAAAATGAAATATTTGGTAAATAATAATATAATTTACTACAAGATATCAATTTAAAAACTAATACAAAACTTATTTTAATAAATAATTAATTAATCTCTATATAATCAAATATCAATATATTTAATTTTAATTTAACTTGTCAATATGCCTTATTTGGCAAATTTTCATTTTATCCAAAGTTTTATATGATAAAACATTAATATTTTTTTTTTTTACCTCCTATATTTATAACAAAATCATATTACACCCTTGAGTTTAACATGACTTAAGTTTTAATTTGAATTTGTATAAATATTAAATGATCAATTTTTATTCTTTAAATTCGGGTAAACAAAAATTAGAACTTCAAATGAGACGTGCTTTTTTGTTGTAACATTAATATAGTTGCTAGGGTTTGTTTCAAACTTTGAATGAATTTGATCCATCCCCGCCAACATTGAAGAAGAAGAAGAAGAAAGGAAAAGCGGGTCTACTCACAAACCCAGAAATGGATACGGATCAAAACCTGAAATTAGCGGAGAAGAAAGCCGTTGGACCCTCCTCAACTTCAGCTTATCTTGATCCTCACTACTGGTACTTGCGTTTGTTTAAACATATTTTTCTGTTTCTGTTTCTGTTTTCTGTTTTCTGTTTTTGGTTTCGTCTCGCTTTGTTAATGAATTTTGTTTTTTTGTTATTTCAGGAATGAAAGGTTCTCTACTGAGGACCACTATGAGTGGCTCAAAGATTACTCTCATTTTCGCCATCTCATTCAAGCTCATGTTAAACCTGGTTCCTCTGTAATCACTTTCTCTATTTAAATGCTGGTGTTGTTCAAATGGGTTTTTAACTAATCAACTGACTTTTGAGTACGTGAATGCGTAGCTTAACCTTGTGGACTTCTGGTTGGTTTTTGTTGGCTGAAGCATGTTCATAAATCATTTTGTCTGCTAACTTAGCAAGAAGGTCTTCCGTGGGATGTGCATATAGGCAACCATCCAGTCATGATGTATTGTGGCTTTGGTTGGACGGATGTATATATGCCCCTCTTATTGAAGAACTTTTGTAGTTAGTGTCTTCTAAGTAGAGAAAATATATGGCCATTGAATTAAATTCCACCGTCGATGCATTTATCTTTATCAATCAGTCTTAGTAGTAATTAACTGGGGAAAAGAGAAAATAAATGCATAGGTGGTATGATGTTATTGGATGGGTATACTGATGACTTGATAGCCAGTTTTAACCAAGAACTTTCTTTCTAAGTTATGGTTCAGCTTCACTTGAAATCATCTGAATACTCAATGAATTTTCTCAGCAGCAGCCCCTAATTAGAATTAGGTGAATTTGTAAGATATTAGTATTAATCTGAAGAGAAAGGGACTGTTTATTTTTTGCCAGCTGCTTAAGTTGGTGATACAAGGTTGCTGCTTTTATTTATTAAGCTCTGGATTGGTATTTGATCTTGTTGGGCTTCAACTTAGATTACTTTTTTAGCATATAATGCTTTGTGTAGAGCAGTTTAAGCTAGTTTAACTTGATGTCATCAAATTTTACATTTAGTAAGATTCAAAAACACAATGGTGATGACAAAATTGTGTGATGAAGGTATTGGAGCTGGGCTGTGGAAATTCTCAGTTGAGTGATGAATTGTATAAAGATGGGATTACTAATATAACATGCATTGATCTGTCAGCTGTTGCAGTTGAAAAGATGCAGGAACGTTTGCGGCTGAAGGGATATAAAGGTACGTTGGTATATATGAAGTAATTTTTCTAAAGTTTGTGTTTGCTTATGCGCTTATATAAAGTTATTTTTTCTGCTTGAGATGCAGTTATTTGCAGTGAATGAGTTGAAATCTCAATTATTCATATTAAGTAAGTTGGTGGAAATATTTTTTCCAGTACTGAGTGTCTAATGATTGGAATCCTCTATCAATGGCAATGAAATTTTTGTCAGACTGAACATTGAACTTAGCAACCGCGGATATTTTTTATTTTTGTATAATTTTAGTTATTCACTGTTGACTGACTTGAATAGGGAAGTTTGACATAGATGAGCTCAATAAAACTATTAGATTGGTTCTTGATAGTTATTGTTGGAGTACCGTTATGGATTCTTCACATGTTTGAACATATTGTCAGCCCTGTCTAGAGCACTATAGCTTTTGTCTGGCAAATTCTGATGGGCAAGATTCGCTTTCACTTTGTCATTTATTAAAGGAATAAAATATTATTTTAAGCCTACTAATTGCGGTAAACAAATTTCTTTTACCTCTGCCAGAAATAGAAGTTTTGGAAGCTGACATGCTAGACCTGCCCTTCAGTGAACAGTGTTTTGATGTGGTTATTGAGAAAGGAACAATGGTAAATAGACATAACACAGTGATTTTCATATTACATTCTAAATTGTCAGTTTGTCTTTTCTACTTGTTGACATCAGTTATATCATCACAATTGTTAAATTTTTTTTAATATAGCGGTAGCTTTTTGGTTTTGAAGGAAGTGTTGTTTGTAAACAGTGGTGATCCGTGGAATCCACGACCTGAAACAGTGACCAAGGTCATGGCTATGCTTGAAGGTGTTCATAGAGTTCTGAAACCAGATGGGATATTCATCTCCATTTCTTTTGGCCAGGTTTCCCAAATGATACTTATTGCTTCCACTTTTAATATCTGTGCTGTGGGAAAAACTATTCTACAGGTGCCACGGTAGTGCTAGTGACATGCATTCATCCTATCATTTGTGGGGTTGTACAATGTACATACACGGTGCATAGAAAACTTTCTTAATAGGAAAATTTTTTTTCTTACTTGGTATCTGATGCATGCAGCCTCACTTCAGGCGGCCTTTCTTCGAGTCTCCCAAATTTACCTGGTCATTTGAATATGTTACGTTTGGGGATGGATTTCACTATTTTTTCTATGTCCTGAGGAAGGTTAGTGTACAAAGTGCTAAAGTTTTATTGTTTTTGGTAGCATATATGAACCCATTCTGGCATTTTACAGGGAAAGAGATCATCAAATTGTGAAGAATCCTGTGAGAAATGCGAGACGCCAGCTTTTAATCTGTTTCATGAAGAATTAGAGAGTGAGGATTATATATTTCGAACCAACATCGAAGATATGGATTGTTAGAAAGATTGAAACTCCATTTTAGCTTCCATGTTTTAATCTTGATTTCATTCCATTTTTTTGTTAAACTTCCATCCGTTAAATTTATTAACAATTTTTGTTAAACTTTTGTAAAATCGTTGAAAAAGCTAAAATACCTTTAAACTAAATAACTTTTTGCCTTTCAAAATTTTATTTAATATTTTTTAACTTTAATTTTTATTAATTTTAAAAGAAAATTTGATAGAGGTGTTAATAATATGAGGATGAACATAAATTTTAAGAGTATTAATGTAATTTTAAAATTTAAAAAAGGTTTAAAGTTATTTTAAAAATTTTAATATGATTTTTTATAATTTTAAAAATGATGATTATGTTTTTAAAAATAATAAATTATTATTTTATAAATTAGTAAATTATATTTATATTTATATTATTAAAGTTATTGATTGATTTTGATAGTTGAGCCAAAAGTTGATCTTTTAAAATTGGCCAAAGGACTTACTCCCACTCATAGTTTGAGGTGGGAACAAATTTTCATCCTTTTTTAAAAGCTTAAACTTTCATCATTTAATCAAATTTTAAATATTTTTTAAATAAAATAATTAAAATACTTTTTAAAAAATAAAAACTTATAATAAAATAATTTTTTAATATAAAAATTTTTAAAAATATTTTTAAAAAAAATTTTAAATTTGAAAAATAATCTAGCTACCGTCACCTATAATAGAACCAGATGACTGTTTTCGATTACCTAGTTTTTGACATTCTTTTTTGTTGAAGACAGTCAGATCTAGCCGTCTCTGTTAGAAAAAGTGTCAGAAATGGTCGGTGGGACTAAAACCGTCCCTTTCGGGCTCCTACTTCTGTCTGAAGCAGCCAGAACAGAGAGACCATATCTGGTCTCCCCTGAAACCAGGTGATCGGAGACAACCATTTGGTTCCATTATGGGTGGCCATAGCTGTCGGATGCTTTAATTTTTTAAATTTTATATTTATATAAAATTTATTTTATTAATTTATAAAATTTTAATCTTGAAAGGATAAAAATACCTATAAATTATTATTGTACATTATTATTTTTAATATTAAATTTGACTGGAGGGTAGGAGTTTGGGCTTTTAAAACTTGGAGTCTGGGAATTTGTCCCCACCTCAAACTATGACCGGAAATAAGTCCCTTGGCCTTTTAAATTTAATCAAGTCTATCATTTATTAAACCTAATAAGAAATTAGTCTTTTAGCCTATGATTTTACTATTCTCTAACCTAAATGATAATAAATATAAATTTAATTATAACATGAAAACCTACTACAATGTTTATCATTATAAAATCAAAACCTATTGTTATTCTAATCTCACAAATTTTTTTTTCTCCTTTTAATTTATGAAGAAATAATATTTTATCAAAATTAGTTAGTTACGGACGGTTGAACAAGTCGCGATCATTAGGACTCTTTCCCTCTATTTGCACACCTAAAAATCATTACACGTCAACCAGATACGATGCCGTCTCCCTACCCTATTGCAATCATACGACGTCGTTCGCAAACACAAACTAACATGTCAAGAAATTGCAAGAAAAAAAAATCAAAGCAAAGCACTCCATTCTTGCTTTCGCGTCATAAGCTTCCTCTTTAAGCAGCAGTGTTTCCACTATTATCGCCGGCGACAGAACCGTCGGATTTTTTTTCTCTGCCTTTGTATTACGATCGGCCTATTAGGTTCTTCAATTTGTGGTTACAGAGTATTTATTTAGCAGGGAAATTGAATTGTTTTTGTCTGGGGGAATTTTGATCGATGGACGATTGTATGAGTGGAGACTCGGATTATAATGACGCGGATCACTCTGAGTCCGATCTTGACTCGCATGATATCATGGAGAATGATGAGGCGCTGCAGTGGGCCGCGCCCAAGGATTCCTCCACCAAGGTTTTTCTTTCTATCTTTTTTGTAATTAAATTAGATTTTCAGTTATATTTGTCTGTGTCGTCTTGTAATTTTAGATGAGAATTTTTTGTAATGCTTTTGTTGTCATTTGAATTTGATTCATTGTAAAAGGCTGTTATTATATGTGCCGTTGGTTTTGTTGAAGCTTGGGAATTCTGAAAAGGGATTTTTCTATGAGTGTATTATTTTGATATTTATCTAAGTATTTCAGCTTTGAAACGGCTCAGGGGCTATTTAATTCGTGTTCTGTATGGTATTATCTGGGAATTTTGTCAATGTTGAGCATAAATGAGCTGCTTTTGTTGAATTTCATGATTTTTTTTGTGCACAGTGTTTAATTTCTTGCATTGTGTGAGTATTAGAAAAGAAGTCACCCCCATTTTTTGAGAGTTGAACCTTTTTAAGAATTGGCAATTTGTATAGTCGTTTGACGCATTTTAATGTGAAATTAAAGGAATCTTCTATGTGAAATTATGTTCATAATTTTCTTTTTCCTTTGGGCTTCTTTTTAGCAATTATTCTGAAGGAAAAAAAAACTATTTTTTTTGGCAATTTGCAGGTTATAACAAAAGAATCACTTTTGGTTGCGCAGGTTATTTTCTTTCTTTTTAATTATTTTATTTATTTTAATGATTGTGCTTTGTTAGCACATATTTTTGGGTCTTAAAATTGACATTTTAAGTTGTGGGTGTGTTCACATAGAGGGAAGATTTGCGGACAGTGATGGACTTGCTTTCTCTGAGGGAACATCACGCACGCACTTTACTTATTCATCATCGTTGGGATGTTGAGAAGTTATTAGCGGTTCTTGTGGAGAAAGGGAAAGCAAGCATGTTTGCTGATGCAGGTGTCACTGTGAATGAAGATACTGGTTCATCACTGTATTTTCCTTCTGAAGTAATGTGTGATATATGCATGGAAGAAGTTTCTGCTGCAGCTGCAACCAAAATGGACTGTGGCCATTGCTTTTGCAATGAATGTAAGCAACCTGCTCATTATCTTCACTGCTTTTTCTCCAATACTATTTTAGTCTCCTCACTAAGTTGTAACTTTTGGTTTAGATTTAATATAGTCACATTGTGGATGCACTGACATCATTGTTTAAAAGCTTAACAGACCTAAAGGCCATGTGAAGTTTTGTTTTTCTATAGATGTTAGCTTATCTTGCATTTCATTTTCATTTTGGTTGAGCCAGTAATATTGTAAGCTCTAGTCTTGATTCTAGAGTTTTAGTATTGGAAGTATTAGGTAGTTTAATAAGGTAACAGGTTATCAAGATAACGTTGAAATACTGCTCTCTAATTGTTCTTAAATATGAAATCCCTTAACTTTGTATGTGAATTGAATCTTCTGCTTTGATTTCCCCTTTTTAGGTTGGAGAGGACATTTTATTGTCAAAATAAATGAGGGGCAGAGCAGGCGCATTAGGTGCATGGCGCACAAATGCAATGCTATTTGTGATGAAGCAGTTGTCAGGAATCTGGTCAGTGAAAAGCATCCTGATTTGGCAGAGAAATTTGATCGATTTCTTCTTGAGTCGTATATTGAGGATAATAAAATGGTTAAGTGGTGCCCAAGCACTCCTCATTGTGGGAATGCAATACGTGTTGAGGAAGATGAATTTTGTGAGGTAGAATGTGCTTGTGGCTTACAATTCTGTTTTAGTTGTTTGTCAGAAGCACACTCGCCATGTTCATGTTTGATGTGGGAACTTTGGGCCAAGAAGTGCCGAGATGAATCTGAAACAGTTAATTGGATCACTGTTCATACAAAGCCCTGTCCAAAGTGCCACAAACCTGTGGAGAAGAATGGTGGCTGTAACCTCGTGAGCTGTATTTGCGGACAGGCATTTTGGTGAGTTTCTTTTCTTTTCTCTGTTTCTTGTATTGCAACTTCCAGAATATGCTTATCATTCCTTGTTGTTACTCATTTCGTAATATTGGCATACATGTTTCTCTAATACAGTGCATTCGACTTGGACAAGTTGTATCAGCAAGAGCTGATTAGATGTTTTAGATTGTTTGACATGGTTGACTGTAATTTAATTGGTCTAAAATGGTTTTCTTACTCCAACAACATATATTTTTCTTTGTTGTATAGTAACTTACTACCTGGTTTTTCATTTTCCTTCTGTGCTAGTTGGCTATGTGGTGGAGCTACTGGCCGGGACCATACTTGGTCAAGAATTGTGGGGCATAGTTGTAATCGCTACAAAGAAGACAAAGCAAACAAAACTGAACGGGCCAAGCGGGATCTATATCGGTATATGCACTATCATAATCGTTATAAAGCTCATACAGATTCCTTTAAGCTAGAAAGTAAACTTAAGGAGACAATTCTGGAGAAGGTGTCAATATCAGAGGAGAGGGAATCACGGCTTAGAGATTTTAGCTGGGTAACTAACGGGTTGTACAGACTTTTTAGATCAAGGCGTGTGCTTTCCTATTCATACCCATTTGCATTTTACATGTTTGGGGATGAGCTCTTCAGGGATGAGATGAACTTGCAAGAAAGGGAAATAAAACAGCATCTATTTGAGGAGCAGCAACAGCAGCTTGAGGCTAATGTTGAGAAACTCTCCAAGAACTTAGAGGAGCCATTTGACCAATATTCTGATGACAAGGTCATGGAGATAAGAATGCAAGTCATCAATTTGTCTGTGATCATTGATAACCTCTGTAAGAAAATGTTAGTATTGCTACCACAAAGACTTTGAACACATGTTTGACTTTTTAAGTATGCATCTTCTGATAAAATCACTGGCAGGTATGAGTGCATTGACAATGATCTGTTGGGTTGTCTTCAACTTGGTACTCACAATATAGCTCCTTACAAGTCAAAGGGCATTGAGAGGGCATCAGAACTTTCTACTTGTCGGACAACCAAATCGAATACTACTGATAATTGTCTACCATTGGACTGTGGCACAAGTGGTAATGTTGATATAGCTATGTTTTTTTTTTTTTTTCTGGTTTTCTGTTGGACATATGTAGATAGAACAGAAGTTATGGAATTTCGCAACTTATTATATTTTTTTTCTTTTGCTAGAAACAAGAATTCACTAATCTTTACCCAACTTCTCCAACTTGCTAGAGAGTAGTAATTTAACCATTATTTTTCTCCTTGAAAATGAAACATGGTGTATAGTTATTTTCTCGTAGCATCAAGTATGAGTGATTGGAAGGCATTGTCTGGGATACTGTGTCATTATTAAAGGTCTCTTTACAAAGCATCCCCGAGTTCAGCCAACTATATTGGGACTAAAATTGTTTTAGTAGGAAACCTCTATCTGGTCCTCTAATTGGCAGCTGTCTTAATCCTTATTGACTTTTTATTAGCAAGTTTTCTTCCATCTACTGGAAGTCGGGAAGAATATTACTTTGAGATGCCAAGAAATGATTTATTTTTTCTTTAAAATTTTAATTAGTCACTGATGCTATTTTTATGTGAGTTTTTCAGGTTTTGTTTGGCTAGTAATTGATTTTTCATGTATGGATTTTCCACCAAGATTGTAAATCTTCTGTCAATTAGTTTTTTAAGTGTTTTTGTAAATAACTTTTGTCATTACATTTGAAAGTATGTTCTCAAGTTGGCCTTTAATCTGTTATACATCGGCCAGCCCAATTTTGGGGAAGTTCAGGAACCTGTGACTAATGCTTTTCTGCTCGCGCTATTATGGTTCATATATTAAGGATCTGGATGGAACTCAAATGAAAATCTTTTGATGACTATTCAGACATTAATTATCTTTCATCACTATCAGGATTGCACCTAATAGTGTTTCACATCACTGAGGTCTATTCTGTACAGTTTCACTATAGGTAATGATAATTGACATTTTGTTCGTTCAGAAGTTAATTTTGAATTAGGAAACTAGTTGCTTGTCAACTAAATCTTCTTGCTTGACTGAATCATGTACTGTATACTATAGTTCCAACAACTTCCATGAGTTCTATTGTTATTTCTACTCATTTCTCTTGGCATCTTTGATTTGGCAATATTTCATTTTGTTGCTTGCTGCATTAGTTTGAAGCATCATGAATTATGAAACCCACTTGTACCTATGAGTTAAAAATTATGATCCTCATGTCACTGGTCTGCATGAATGTGCAAAATTGCATTAAGCACATCTCCTGCTTGCATGAGTTTCTCTTTTTTTTTTTTTTTTTTTGCCTTGAAGATTTCAGAGTTTTCGGCAGATATGATTATACTTTATTAGCGGTGCCCAATGTGCTGTTTGTATATTGGGGTTTTTCAGAAATAAATTTAAGAATACTTGGAAAGTGTACTTGATGAAAAGTAAAATGTTCTAATTACGAACTTTGTAACCTTTGTGTTAAATGTTAGACTAATGCTATGCAAGATTGCTGGTTTAAAGGTTGAGACTTCAAATCTAAGTTTATATCTAGATAGAACTTCTGAAATTTGTTAACAGTTTTAATGGATTGATTTTGTTACTCCAACTATGAAAGATAAAGATCAGGTAGGGTTATCACATCTTCAATTTCCTTTGTTTGTGTTAATGTGGGCATATTTCTTATTAAAGCATATCCTTTTGTTTCTTTATTAAAAAAATAATTGCATGTTCATATTGTGGTGTAGAAAAAGAAGTTTCTGTTATTTCATCAATCAAATGATTTGGAAGAAAACTGAGATGAATCTATCAAGTGTTTGTGTAGGGGGAGGGTCATCAGAACATAATCCGCCTTCAGGCTCCGGGAGTTTAGATGATAGTGGATGCTCTTCTCGGAAGCGTCCTAGAAAGGACAGTTTTGGTGGTGGCTTTTTTGACTTGAACTTGCCGGCTGAAGTTGTTGACAGGAACTGATCATCATATTGCAGGTTTTCATTAAAAAGTAAAAAACCATAGGTGTACAGCTCTAACTCAGGATCGTCTTTATATTTTGTGGGATTAATTGTAAGTGGGTTAAGCACCCAAGTGCCTGACTTGATATCTTCTTGTCCGGGATTTATGTTTATGTTCCTTCATCAGTTCAGATTATGGGAATAGAAACATGGAATTGCTTGGTTCTCTGTCATTCCAAGCTCCTAAATTTATATATTGTACATAGCCTCTTATTTGGGGTTTTGTGGGCAATAAGATATGTAAATTTTGAACCTAAGATTTGAGTACCTTATATATCTTTTGAGCCAACATTATATTCTATGGGAAACGCAACTGTTGCCTACTTTTTTTTTTTTTTTTTTGGTTCATTTCTCTTTCCCTAACTGGATTGTGCTTGTTTTTCTTCTGCCCCTCATTGACATCAAAATGCAGGGATCAAATTAGCTTTCCCCTTTTGGGATTTGTATGTTTTTGATTTACAGTGTGTGTATGTTGATTAAAGTCAGTGAATATGGACTGAAGTTGAATATGGGGAAGAGCTGAAAAGCAAGAAAAATTTAGAAGATTCCTTTTGATGTTATCATTGGTTAATTGATTGAATTTGCATTGGAAAGTTAAACTTTTCATGTGTTTCTTCTTGGGTTTCTGGTCTTGACCCATTTCCCCAGATTGTAAACAGATACTGTTTGCAGTAATCTCAATGTAAAGATTCGCTTCTACTTCATTGAAAGAAGCTTCCCTCGCTTTGAGTTTTGCATTCAGCCTCATTTCATAATCGTTATGTTATAAAACCAATGCAGGGTTTTTTTTTTTTAATTTTTATGCACCCTCTTCGTCCAATTGTTTGTACTTCGTACAAGAAAATTAGGAGCCCTTTTGAAGTTCTTGTTTGACCTTGTTCCAATGAATTTTTTAATATCAAGTGAACATGAACATGAAGATTCAATCAATTCAAACCATTTTGCTTTTGGAACTAAATCAAAACTGCTTTGGAGTGTGTAGAATTTTTGTTTGTTTTGATTAGCTACCCCTCTTTTTAAACACCCACAAGCATGTCTGTCAGTTTCCTCTGCAATTCATTGACTTGCTCAACATCACCAGCTTGTTTTCTTTTGTTTATAATTTAATCTGAAATTTTGTTGGTCTTGCAGTTTGTTTCTATCTCAGAATCGCGTCAGAGTTGCACACATTTTCCAGCTTTGACTCTCCACCTCAAACAAATCAGAAACTTCCTCCTGGGATACACAATTTATTTTTTTCTTTTCTTAAATCTTGACTCTTACGAATCTGTAAACTATGGTTAAATCTTGAATTTTATACAAACTCACTATATAACCTGCTTGTGATCAGGCCCTAATATTTAAAACATAAGGACCTCCTATGGTATTATTGTAAAGGTCAGTTTGAGTCAATTTTATTCTCTTAGGTCTGGAAATTATATCATCTAGCTTTAAACTACTACATAAAGCATCAATATATATGTACGAATCAAAACTTTTTGATAATAGAACATAACATTAAGACTCTATATATATATATATATATATATATATTCAGTTTGCAATAGATGAAATGGCTTAGAACTTGCAGCATCTTTTAACATAAAATATGTGAGATTATTTAGGTGTTTTTTGACACACCCACGAGCATGTTTGTCAGTTTTCTTTGAAAATTGAAGCTTATGTCTTGCTCGAGAGTCAAGCTGAGGCTGTTGAATTCAAATGCAATTAATTTATTTATCAGCAACATCGATAGATGATATAATTAAGTCATTAAATATTTTTTGTGGGTTACGATGCTGCTAATTATCAGTAAAGTCTGTCTGCATGGCCATGGCGATCAACTACTGAAGTGTATGCATGGCTTTTCGACGTTGACTCTTAGCGTCAAACCAAATTAGAAACTTCTTGAGATCATCTCAACTAGGGTTCGATGCATAAATCAAATCAAAAATCAATTAAATAATTTAAAATTTTTTTACAATTAATCTAATCCTTCCATCATCTAATGTCTAAGCAAAGAAATATGTAATCTCCCATGTGATTTTGATAAACATGAACAACTTTACAAGATGATTTTATGAATCTTTATTAATAAATAAATAAATGACAGTAAACTGTCACGAATGATGGTTTTGAGCTTAAGAGGTATTCAAAATGTAAACTGGAGACCAAAGACTTTTGCTTACTGGAATGCAGGAAAACTCTCTTTTTTCTTTCATTCAATTGCATATATGTTACAAAAACTAGCTTCCATATTTACATTTCAAGTTCCATTAATGCAGCCCCGTGCTTCGGTACTAAACCAATACATTTTAACCATACAAATAAACCTAACTTTACCTAATAATTTGTCAAGACAAAGCAATACATATCACGCTTAAATTATGCTATAATGTCGAAAGAGTTGTCACAATTTACATTGTTCAAAAAGCATCCTGTTCAGCTTGTTCTAGTGGCAAGAAACCACTGCCACCTCAGCTTCTAATTCTCCAGCATTCTCATCACTCCTCCTTGACACTCTTACTACATATACCAAACATTTGCTTCAACTAGGTGAATCTTTTAGAGTTCAAGGCCTTGGTGAACATATCAGCTAACTGAAAATAAGAGGGGAAGTGAACCAGTTGCACTTCTCCTTCATCCTCGGCTTGTCTTAGGGAATAAAACTTGATTTTTATGTATTTTGTTCTGCCATGGAAGACTAGATTTTTGGCTATAGCTATAGTTGACTTATTATCATAGTATATAATGGTGGCATTGAATTGAACTTGAAGCAAATCACCAAGGATTTTCCTCAACCAAATTGCTTGATTCACCGCTGAAGCTGCTGCAATATACTCAATTTCTATAGTTGATTGAGCCAACACATCTTGCTTTCTGGAATTCTAATAAACAACACTAGAACCAAGAGAGAAAACATAGCCTGAAGTACTCTTAAGGTCATCCGGGGAACCTCCCCAATCACTATTAACATATTCTATTAAAACTACTTTTTTCTTTTTCTCATACAAGATGCCTTGCTGTTGAGTCTGCTTTACATACTTGAGCACTTTCTTTGTTGCCTTGAAGTGAAATTGAGTTAGCCTTTGCATAAATTTGGAGAGAAGGCTTGCAGCATACATTACATTAGGCCTTATAGCAGTCAAATAAAGTAGACAACCTACTATACTCCTATACATAGAGGCATCACACACCTCAGCTCCATCCTCTTTGTATAACTTCTTATTTGGAGTTAACGGAACATTTAACCCCTTCTAATTTTGCATTCCAAAGTTGTTAAGTAGGGTTGCGACATACCTCTCTTGACAAATGAAGGTTCTTACTTCTGATTGAAGCACTTCAACGCCAATGAAGTATCTTAACTTCCCTAGATCAATATTCTCAAACTAAGCTTGCATTTCAGCCTTGAACCAAGTAACCAGTTTAGCTTTATATCTAGCTATAATAAGTTATCCACATAAAGAGACACCATAAGTAATCCCTTCAAGTCACTTTTCACATACAAGACTGCCTCACTCAAGCTTCAAGGTTTTTACAAAGTCTACACTTGACTACTGTGCATACCCTTTTACCACCAATCTACCCTTCAATTTATTGACTGAGCCATCAAGGTTTAACTTAGTTTTAAATATCTATTTGACCCCTATGATATTCCTTCCAATTGGTCTCTTAACTAGCACCCAAGTTTTTTTTTTTTTTTAAATCATATTAATCTCCTCTTGCATGGTTGCTCTCCACTCAGCTAACTTTGCAGCTTTTTTATAACATACAAGTTTTAATTTAACTGCATTACACTTTTCATAAATGTTAGTTAGCTTGTGCACCTTCTTGACAAGACTCTCACCCTCTTCAGAGTCACTCGATTTAGCTTATAGAGCTGATAATTCCTTTCCTTTCTCTTCACTCCATATTTTTTTTTTCTAATTTCATCTTCTACTTAATCATACCTAGTATGCTCATCGAATTTGACATTCAATGGGCTGTAATTTTTCTAGTTCTTGGATTGAATACTTTATAAGTTTTTGAACAGTTGCTGTAACTCATAAGTATTCATTTTTTTAGCTTTTTCTTATAGTTTATCTCTCATATTTTCAGGTATATGTGTTCAGTAGATGCTTCCAAAAACTTTTAAATAAGTAGGATCAGGTTTAATGTCATGCCAAGCTTCACAGGGAGTGGAGTCTCTCAATGCTTTAGTGGGTAATCTATTTAGCAAATAAATTGAACTGTTAACTACCATTACCCAAAATTTCCTTGGTAAGTGTTTTTCATATAACAGACATCTTACCATCTTTATAATGGTCCTGTTCTTCTTCTTACAGACTTTATTTTGTTGTGGGCTAAAGGGAACAGTGAATTGATGATGAATGCCATCTTGAATACACAATTCCTTAAAGTTTTCACTTGTATATTCCCCCCTATTATCACTCTTTATTGCCTTGATCCTCATCTCACTCTAGTTTTCCCTTAATTTCTTAAAAGTGCTAAACATGACTATCATTTCAGATTTGAGCTTCAAAAAGTATACCAACAGAATCTGGAGAAATCATCTATGAAAATTAAGAAGTATTAAGAGCTATTTAAGGATAATGTTTGCATAGGTCTACACATATCAATATGAATAAACTAAAGTTTTTCTTTGACTCTGTTCACTACAGCTTGGGGGGGAGGAGGGGGGGGGGGGATGGAATTCTTTTACTTTTACCTTGTTCGCAAGTTTTGCAAACACTAGGAGTTATTTGCAGCTTGGGAACTTCAGTCACCAGATTTCTTTTAGTTAATAGGTTTACTCCATTCGAATAAAAATGACCCAATCTCTTATGCCACAACTCATTTTCAAGTAGTAAGTTAGAGAATGCTTGAGCTTTCATCCTATGCAAGTCACAAGGAAAGCTCCTGTTTACCGTCTCAATTGCCATGACTTCTACTTGCTTATCATCTCTTATAACACAACACTTATCTTTGAACTAAAAAGTATAGCCTTCCTTAGTCAATTGCTCGATGCTTAAAAGACTTAAAGCTAGCTTAGGGACATATAAAACATTAGAGATGAACTTGTTACCTTCTGGAGTACATATTGCAACTATGTCTCTTCCTTTCATTGGCATTAATTGACCATTTCCTACCTTCACTCTAGCACTATCAACCTTCTCCATACTCATAATTAATTTCTTATTGGATGACATATGATTGGAACACCCATTATCCAATAGCCAAACTTGGTCTTTAGCACCCATCACATGAAAGCTTACTGTGAAGAGTTGCTCTTCATGCTGAAGTTCGTTTTGCTGTTGTTGCTTCACCACTTGAGCTTGTGGTTTAATTTGGTTGCTTTTGTTCTTGCATACTTTTTCGATATGACCATATTCTTTACATGATCTATATTGTATCTAAGGTCTAAACTAGCAATGAATTTTAGCATGATTTTTTTTTCTTGCAATAATTGTATTGAGGGAATTTTCCTCTCTTAAACTTTTGCTTACCCTCTGGATAACTTCTCTTCTCCTTTTTATACCCTTGCATTTTTGCATTTCTAGTAGATACCCTTTTTTCAAGCTAGTTTGTTGCATATGCTTCTTCATTGTCATTTCCAACTCCATCTCTATATGCTTTCCTTTGCTCCACTACCTATAGTGTATTTGAAAGCTTTTAGACTGCCAGCTTAGTCAAGTCTTTTAAGTCTTTTAGTGAGGAGATTTTCAGTTCAAATTTTTCAAGTAAGCTGACAAGGATTTGTTCCACTAACCTAGCTTCGGTGACCTCTTCTCCCAACAAGGCTAGTTGGTTTGCAATCTTCATTAACCTATCTATATAATCCTTAACTAACTTAGTCTCTTTCATATTTAGGAGAGGAAAATCCCTTTTAAGGTTTAGCACTTGCATCTGCCTTGATTTCTTATTATCATAAAACTCTAGCTGAAGCTTATCCCACACCTGTTTTGTTGTTTCACAAGTCATTATCTTGCTGAAAATGGTTTTAGATATAACTGAGTGAATACAGGACAATGCCTTATACCTCTTTGCCACTACTTCTAAATGCTACTTGATTTGATTTAGTGTGGGATTCTTTGGCAGAGATGCAAGTTCCTTTCCATTGTTTACAACTTCCTAAAAATCAAATGCTCTTAGATTTGCTTTCATTTTTGTTAACCATGCCAAGTAATTTTCACCATGAAACACTAGAGGCTGACCATGATTGCAATTGCTTGATGCCATGTGAATCAGATACGTTTTCATACGATGAGTGGCTCTGATACCACTAATGATTTTGAGTTTAAGAGGTTTTTACTTAATTCTATCAAGGAAATCAAATTGTAAACTGGAGACCAAAGACTTTTGCTTACTGGAATGCAAGAAAGCTCGCTTTTTTCTTTCATTCAATTGCATATATATTACAAAAAACATCTTCCACATTTACATTTTAGGTTTCATTAATGCAGCCCCATACTTTGGAACTAAACCAATACGTTTTAACCATACAAATAAACTTAACCTTACCTAATAATTTATCAAGACAAGACAATACATGTCACACTTAAATTATGCTACAATGTAGTAAGAGTTGTCACAATTTACATTGTTCAAAAAGCATCCAGCTCAGCCTGTTCCAGTGGCAAGAAACCACTGCCACCTCAGCTTCTAATTCTCCAACATTTCCATCAACGGATTTGAAACTTGTGCTATCCTAGGTGCCTGCCTGCAGTGTAGTGACTGAATGAGCAAGCTTCCAATATTGTTCATGCTGCAAACTCAACAAAGATAGATGAATGGATGGATGTGATGGCAGCTTTTAATTGAAACCCGTGTTCAATCAAGCTTTAGTTTGAACTCCTTTTCCCACTTTTCAACCATCCATTTTCAGACGTCTGCAGGATTTCTCAAAATTTCGAGCTTTTATGGCTTTTTCAACGTTCCTTTAACCCCCCCACTTACTTACAGAATAAATGTTACAGACTTACACTTTGTAAAAACTGATACTTAAAATTTACCTTTAAAAGCCAATATCACTTCTTGTAACTATAACTGAAATCTACAACTTTAAGTTCAGATACAAGAATTTTCATATATATATACACACACACACACACACTTTTACATATATAATCTAATAATTAATAAAGTTATAGAAACATTTGATAAAGCAGGATGATGCAAAATGTGCAAGAGTATTATGAGTAATATTATCATATATATTTTTCAAAAATTTACACGAATGTTTTCATAAAACAAATTCTCTTTGCAGCTCCTTATCCCAGAAAAATAAAGGCAAGAAACTTTATTTGTAGAAGCAAAGTTTTTGACCGATGAGACAAAAGGGTCCTAATATAGAGGAGGGTATTGCGATTGAATGAAAGCCCACCAAACCAGTCATTTCAGATCAAACGTGCATTGTATTGTATTTGTTTTAATTTTTTTTGACCTTTAATTGTCTTTGCCTTTGCCTTTCAGCCCTTTTGAGGTTTGCCTTACTTTTTCAAGTGCGATTGCCTCTCCTTTTTGTAAGTAATAGACCCAGCCACCACAATTCAGTCACTGTTTTCTTCCTATTTTTATTCTTTCTTTCTGTGTGTTGGTTGCAGCTAGCAAGCTACCATGAATATCGCTGATGATATTATTATTATTATTCAGTGATAAATGAGTTAATTAAGTTATTAACTAACCCATGAATAATCATTTTCCACCACTTTTTTTGCATGGTTAAAAGCAAGTGTTCGAGCCAATATAAATTGACGGACTTTGTAGTCTAATATGTTACAAAAAAGACTCTAATATCCCAAGATTTTAGTACGTTATTAAAGTGAAAGCATGGAAAGCAAGCCAAAAGTAGAACACCAATTACTAAGAAACCTCATAAACTCAATGATAAGCTTAAGCATGTTATTGCAAAAATTGAAATGGTTTTGCATAGTCCAGGATAAGTTGCCGAGAAAAACAATAGTTCTTTAATGGCAATGCACATTTTTGAATCTTTCATGCATGGAACACATATTTGAATTAGGTAAATTACGGTTCATGTGCAGAGATTAACGAAATGGAGTAAAAAATTCATAAACTAATTGATATATTGGAGGAAACAAAGGAGGGCCCAGTTACAGTTGTTATTTTCATATATATCAATTGATAGTTACAAGGCATAAGCATCAAATGAAGTGAACAGTTTCAAGAATGAGCAAGTAGCATGAATTCCTATTGCTTATATATATGTATTTGCCATTTGCCATAGTCACCCGCTTGTCTCTTGTCCCTTTCTTCTTTTAAAATCCCTGATATTTACTTTTAAGCTAGCATCACCCTCTATCAAAACCCACCAACTGAGGTGCTACTTCTTTTAATGCAAAAAGCCCACCAATTTACAAAAGCTTCAAAGGTGACATTACTTTCTAAGACAAACCCTTCTGGTCAAACAAATGGACACCCTTTTAGGCACTACAACTATCCATATATAGCACTTACACATATATATTTGTATATGCATGTTGTTGTTGCGTTAGATACTGAGATTTTAAACGTGGTATCAGGAAGACAGTTTTCTGTCTGAATTTCGCATGTTGACTGTATATGTGTTTAGTCTTATATTACGTATTTATATGGGCTGGTTTTCCTAGTTTAGATTAGATTTTACAAAGAGTGGAATTGATCTTTGAACCACTAGCTTACTATATATATATTTCCAGTGTGAGTAGTCATACTTTACGTACCTATAGGCAGAGATTATTCTCTAACAATTAATGATTTTGGATGTTTCTTTTGTATTGTGTTTATATCTTGGTTTAAGAACTTGTCAATATCTGATGGTAGTATTTGCGGCATTTAATGCTGTTCAAGTGACCTTTTTTTACTGTGGGGTTGAAACCTTTCTTCGGTGCTGATATACAGGAAATACATTGGCGGGGTGTCTCTAGTTTAAAGCCTTTGAACTTCATGGAAGCAATAAAAGTTTCAAGACATAAGCGCTCTAACAGGTTGCTATCTCTTCATGCAGCCATGTATATGTATAGCACAAAGTAGTGCCTTTAGCAATTAGATAGTTTGCCTCTGTGGTTTCTTTTGCTTAATATTATTCAGCTTACTTTTACCTGAACGGTTCCTGATGGAACTCTGAAAAAGCTATTATGCTTAGTTGTGGTGATGATGTAACCCTTTTATTTTTTCCACGCTAGCTCTCTTCTTCTCCTTGTCTCTTCTATTTGCTCACCAATGAACCAGTACTGAAGGCCACTGACCCTTCTGGCAACTGGCTGTGCGTTTGTGTGTTTGAGTAAATGAACTCAGATGACATGTTTTTAGAGTTTCTTTTGCAGTGTTTCATTTTGATCTGATTTTGTTCTTCTTCATTGACAGTGATCCACTTAAAAGAAAATTTGGGGAAGATAAATTGAATAACAAGCTTGAAGCATCTTACTACCTTAAGCTGGTAAGAATTTCATCAT